>JAIUZE010045530.1:0-85812 GCA_022085475.1 Heliosperma pusillum | reverse complement strand
TATCTTTTGGCCATTTTATAATATATTTTTTTCTTTTAAATACGACGTCGTAGGTACAATGTGATCAATTGGTATCTCTATTTTTTTATTATTCGCTTTTTTTATTCTTCGACTTAAAAATAAGTAGGCATTAGGAATATTTGTTACCAACATGCCATGATAATTTATCCTTACTGTTAAAATCATATCGCGATAAATAACATTTAAGATCTTATAAAAACTTTTGAAAATTGAAGATCAGAATAACATTATGTTATCTACATTATGATCTTTTATAGTTTGACTTGTATGCTAAACTATTTAGAGTTACCATTAACATGTACACAATGTTTTATTTTTTGTGTTTTGTTGTTTACTTTATTGTTTACTTTATTATTAACCACCATTTTTTTATAAGTCAAAATAAACGGAATTTGTAAAAAACACCACATGTGAGCACTAATGTATTAATATGGATAATAATGTATTGTTTGAATGGACAAAAGAAGAAGAATATGGTCGTATAAAGTCAAGGCAAGGGATTCACTTTATAGATCTTGAGATGCAAAATATTAGAATATGAATATACAACTCGATTATCAATTCCTAATTAACAATGTTGCCGAGAGTTAAACCCCATATAAGAAAAACACTAATATCATCATGTTTATCCATTAATTCTTATAACCGATATATTTAATTACTTGTACCAAATACCATCTTATGTCTTACATAGTTAAGGACAATTCACTACACCATAGTTGTATTTAACGAAGTAAACCATTATTTCTCTTAAAATATATTTTTATATATACATAAAATGTACAACATATAAAGAGTACAATTAATAATAATACATATTACATTGAAAAGGTGTCAATATTTTAATTGAAAATTCATGCTTTCATCTAAGTTGGTTAATTCCAATTTCACCATCCTCTCTTTGGTCAAGTTATATATCACTTTGTAACTAATTGTAATTACTTGATTAATAGTAAAATTATCATAACTTACAAATTTTTGCTTTCACACATAAATCCATGATTGGTGTGAGCTATGATGATCGGTCTAATTTTTACACTTTACTCTTGTTTCTTAATAATGATCTATCGTTTAAATAATATAAATGATATTTTGTAATAAGATAATAATGGCAAATGAAAAAAAGGGGAGTAATAGAAGATTAGAACAAAAAATGAGACGTGGTCCATTTTTGAGGTATATGGTCGATCTAATTTTTACGCTTAACTCATGTATCCTTTGGATTGATCTATCGTGTAAATAATATAAATGACAATAATTTGTAATAAGAAAGTAATGGTAAATGGGAAAAAAACAGGTGTAGTATGAGCTAGATTAGGCACAAAAGTGAGACGTGGTCCATTTGTGAGAGGTATAAATGTATAATTTATCTATCTAGATTTACATATAGGACATTCAACTATATACATGATAATTTATAATCCCATAAAATTAAAGGAATACAAGCAAAGACGTTTATCAATTGACTCTCATAAAAAAAATAGCAATTATAAAGTTGGTTTTTTCAATGAAGATCAAATAAAATTCAATTTCTATCATTAATGCATATTTTCATCCTAAAAGTTTTATCATATTCAAATTTAACTTCCATAAATTTTAGAATTCGATTACGCTAAAAAAAAAAGTTTCAAAGAGAAATGGAAGATTGAATTTACTAATTGTGTAGAAACTAAATTTACCACTGCATGATGTTGTTACTTATCAAAGCGTCATCATTACCGCCTACACAATATAAGAAAAAACAAAAAAACAATACACGAGTTAGTAATTGATGATACAAAATTCAAGGAAGTAAAATAAACTACTCAAATTTGTATCCATCACATGACTATTTTAGAGGAAATAAAGAAACAATGTAAAATATAAAAGGCTAAATAATACTAATTTTCTTGGAAGTTGAATGATGTACATTAACATATGGTGACATCAATATTAATTAAGAAAAAAAAGCATTCAAAAGTTGACATTTAAAGGGTTTTAGATGATGAGTATGTTTATATAATCTTTATAGTGATAAAAATTATTGTAAAATTAGTATGGAAGATGAATGGGTGATGGTTTTGGCATACGAAGGGTTGTAGATAATTAATTGTTTTATATAATATTTATGGTGATAACAATTAACTGCAAAGTTAATATGTGAGTTGAATAGGGTGATGGTTAATATACTTCGGAATTAGAAGAGTCGGCATTCTAATACTACTAATGTAAACACAATGGTTGAAGGCTTACGAGGTTGCCACATGACATTCTAATACTACTCAATCTACCCTTTTTATATTATTGTATAGATCAGACACGAATACACATTTATTTAAACGAGTCATTATTGTGGTGTGTTGGCATAGAAATGTACCTAACATGTTCAGAAGTAATACAACATACATAAATTGTAGGTTGATGACTTGATGGGTTATACAAAGTTGTTGAATTAATGGATACATAAGTAGGTTAAAATACTTTGCTTAAAAATAAACGAGTTAAACATGTAAGATAATGGTTGTAACTTGTAATAAGGCCGAGTTACAATTGAGGCAATGAACCGTTTTATAAATGAGTCTCGTCTGGATTAACAACTATTTCTATAGAATTAGTACCTATTTTTTTTTTTTTTTTTATCATATCCCATACTTTTTTTATATATTAACATTACAATGTCATACTTTATAAAATGTTTCCTGTCTCTTCGAGTCTTCGACTATTTGATAACCTTTTGTCGCAAACTCACCACTTAAAAACGAGCGTCACAGCCTCCGCCTAATCTGCAACCGTAAATTCTATTGTAACTTTGTAAGTACCTCTAACAAGGAAAAAATGACCATTAATAATTTTTGTTTAAAACGTGGTCATCCGTCTTTTTGCTTCAGACGGGTCAAATACTCTCATAAAAAAGTAAGTGGAGCAAATGAGGGAATAATGAATAACTACCCCCACCCACTCTTTTGTGAGGGGGCTTGACTCATATAAAATAATAAAACGGACCGCCTGTCTAAAGAAGATCTCCGGTATTAAAATGTGATCATTTTTAAAAAGAAAAAACGGAAAAGACGGCGTGCAAGAGAATTACTGGCTCCACAACTGCGCAACAGATTCTTAAATACAACCTGCAAATATAAAATCGGTTAGACATTCTTATTTTCTGATCATTGCATCACTTCATCATAATTTGCGTGGTACAATTTGTAAGCACATTTAATCAAATTCGCGTGGTTTTGCTATTTGATTTCCATTTTAATCGATATATCATGTTATTGTACTTCGTTTCATCTTGATTTAGCTAATTAGGGTTTCTACGGTGCACAATTTGTTGAAGATCGCCGCATTTACTTCTCTTATCATTCAAATTTATTCACAATTTCGCACTAATTATCTTTTAATTGAAAATTATTCAGCTTGAATTATAATTGAGATTATTGTATGATGCATATTACATTGTTATGTATTGTTCTCAGTTAATTTGATTATTCTGCAGGTTCATAGTATCAAGAATCACTGCTTAAATCGGTCAGATTAACATAATTAAAATGTCGGTATTCCGCTTCTTTCTTGAATTTCTAATTCTGCTTAAATCACTTAGTCAGTGTCTGTTTCATGCCATTTGCGAATCGAATTGTGAGTTTGAATGCCTTATAACGTCACATTCGCGTATTTATTCCGAAAGTGATTCAAGCGTACAATCTTAGGACTGATAGGTTTTACATACTATCACTAAATTTGAGGAAGAAGATGGCGACTAATTACTAATGTTAGACGAGGTTAAATTCAGTGGTGGATCTTTCAGGATAGAAGAGAGGGGGGGGGGGGGTGTCAAGGTTTAAACTCTCGACATTAGGTTTGACATATTCACTATTCAACCGTTGAGCCAGGACGCAAATGTTAGTTTGTGCACATTGTTACTATTTAAACATAAGAGGTCAGCATGGGTGCGCCTCCTTCCAACGATACTAAGATCCTCCCTTTGGTGAAGTGCAGTGATGTAATTTTGTGATATTCGTGCTCAAAATTCCTGACATTACATTAGCTTAGGAAAATTAGCTTATAGTTGGTGTTTAACGGGAAGTGTAAAAAATATCATTCGTGCTTAGTTTCTGGCAACTTATCTCGATTGTTAGAGAAATTTGGAACAATTAAGAACTTTTTGAAAGTTATATGATTAGCGCTGATGAAACTTACCTCATTTGTGTATACTTGCGCGCAACTTATCTTAACTTTTTGAGAAGCTTGGAACAATTAAGAAAGTTTTTACCTCGTTTAAATAATTATACAAAATGTTCAGGAGTATTGGTAATGGAGTGTGTTATAATTTGGTTAACCCAATGATGTTAGGCTGACAAAGTTGTTAGTATGTTGGGCTTTCTATTGTCTGTTCCCACAAGGTAGTCATCTATTAGTCAGTATTTACCCTCCGGTAATATCATAACTAGGAGTAAATATTAGTAGAATTGACGGGAGTTGATATACTTGCGTGGTAAATGGTAATAGTGGCAGTAGCGAGTTTGCGACCTATTAATGGGGTTTATGAATCAGTGGTATGTAGTGTATGCGATACTAAATACTTTGTGTTAAGCATGAAATAAAATACGTGCCTTTTTAGTTAACTTGTTGAGACTTGAGAGTTGTATTATTGTTACGATTCGAATATAATATGAGTTGGGTTGTGGGTTGATTCCGTAACAAATTGTTTTATGCTTTACATTTTTTCCTCTTATTTCTTAGCTTGTACCAAAATGCACAACACGTACACTTTAGTATAGAAACATGAATTGTAACATTCTTTCTTTTTCATGCAGGGAAGACTACGAGGTTGTTGATCCAAAAAAGGATCTTGAAGATTCATGCAGGCCGAAATGTGCAAAGCCTTTACTCGCATACCAGGTTTGTCATGTTTACTTTGATGGAGGCCTCATGATATAGAATTTTATTGCTGAGATTTGAATTTTGACATTTGAATGTATGACTTTGGTTCTGTAATGGCCTGCTTACAAAAAATACCCATGAAGATTTCTCGAATTAGAACTGCGAGCCTATTCCTTACTGCTTTAATGAAAAGCATGTGAATAACACCTGTTACAGTTACAGACTTACAGGTCTCTCTTTCGACTGTGTTTTATGTGCAGCCTAATGTATAAGAACGGAAAATAATAATTGGTAGATCTTTTTATGATAGAAGGAAAAGTTGCCGTTGCATTGTCTTTAGTCCTCTTGTTGACGTAAATCTGGTTTTTGTCTCGAGTTATTTCACATACCACAAACTGAAGCTTATTAACATGTAAGGGTAGGACATGTTACATCTCTTCGTACACGCTGGACCTTGTCGTTTTATGTGTTTATCTGGCTGTGTTTAAAGTCTTCCTATGTTTTTGGCAGGCATGTGCCAAGAGGATCCAAAGTGACGAGACAGGTAGCAAGCATTGTACAGGCCAATACTTTGATTACTGGCAATGCCTTGATCATCACGTAAGCACCCTATTATAAATTTTTTTGACATCCAGATCCAGTACTCCTGGCAGAACTTTTTCTCCCATTAGGCTATCATGGAAGAATTTGCTTTGTACTCTTTTATCTCGTATGTTATTAATATTGCTTTCTCTCTTTCTGTCTTCCCACTTTTTCCCCCTTCTTTATAAACAATACTGGTACTTGGTTCCATTTTGTAAGCAACGGATCAATGTTAGTTAGACTCTTCATGAATCTTTCAGAAAAATAAATTCATTGATTTATTGCGTATGAGTTATCTCGTACTCGTCTAGAAGTATCCTACTCAGGTGCATGTCCAGTATCGGATCAGGCACTCAGCTATGTTTGTGAAAACTTAATATGTTTTTATTTTTATTTTTTGCTTTACAAGACGCGTCCATTTGTCATACACTCATACCCACGTTCAAGTTTCGGGCACAATTACACAAGATAACATGAAGGTTTAGAGTAATATAGTATGGTATGCGTCCTTCACATTGTTTTCAGTTTTGGTTTATGATTGCATTATGTAGCATTATGTTGACTTTTTCTTGGAATTTGATTCGAGAAGCTGTTTATCTCTATGTTCAAATCCAAAAAACTTAATGCTGGTCATGCTCAGTAGGCTTATACGGAGTATTATTTAGTACATCTGTGAAACGTATGTTTTTGCAAACAGGTATAATGACACAATGAGTTGTTAAATCTAAAATTTCAGCTTAATTTTCTGATTTCTTCATTTATTTGATGCACAGGTTGCTCCGAAGTTGTTTGAAAAATTGAAATGAGAATGAGTGCAACTGCAAGAGGTAGCTTTGCCCCATGCTATTTGCTGATGATTGGCTGCCATTTCCATAGTATTTCTTTCATTTGGTCTTATTTCAATCACTCCGTTAACCGACCCCAAAATCAATTTGAGACAAAGGCTTTGTTGTTTTTGTTGCTGATTTTCATTTTTGTTGCTGTGTTGATACACTTATGTAAGACCCTTGACTCAGCAATAATAATCGCTTAATTAACTACATTCTGAAATTCTTTTGAAGTGCTAATGAAGCTATCATGGCAGCTAGTAACTTAGTAGTTTAATAATTTCATTAATTTCGCCTTAGATAACGTGACTTTCTGGTTTGATTCGACACTTGTTAGCTATATGATCACAGCAACAACCAAATTGCTTGCATGATACAACTATGGCCGATGAAAGCCGCCTTTTTTTTTATAAGTCCTGCTATTATAGAGGAAAAAAGGTAGCAACATAAAGCTTAGGTAGTTTCTCCAGGCAGTAGTGGTGTAATGCTTTAGGGGCTCTGTAAAAGGGTTGAAAAACTTTTCAAGATTTTGTCAACGCTTGTCTGCCCAATTATTGGTTGAAAAAGGAAACAAGATTCTTACAGATAGATTCTACCTTATTTCAGCTATGTGTTCTAAACAGTGCCAGTTGGACTATGTGGTGATGCTCTCAGTGAACTGGCAAGTGGTGATAATTATATGACTTATATGGTTATATCCATACACGGTTTACTTTAGCTTAGGTTCTTCAGTTGATTTACTTTAGCTTATGTTCTTCAGTTTATTTTACCTTTAACAATTGTGAATTTACCACTCTCTTAAGTTCTACTTGCACAATATGCTGATTTATTTAGGTTTCCTTAGCCTCTATTTTTTGTTTTTAATTTTTTTGGGCATATACGAATATCTGATTCCTGTATTACAAACCATAGATTTCTTCAGTTAAGATAAATTTGATTCACAACTCAGATCGATTTAGCAGATGTCTGTTGAAACTTGGAAGCCTGTAGAAGTTTAGAACTAGATTTGTGTGATCGTGTCTATGCACCTTTTGTGCTGTTTGAATTTTGTCGTCTGATTTTTGGTCATTCTTTGTATTTTGATTTTGTCAGTCGGCAACTTCTATTAGGTTGGTACTTTGAAATATGCATGTCATCTATCTAGTTGGAGAGCTTTGAAAGCTTTTACATAATACATAGTAGGCTGCATACACATGTTTTGCTGTGTAAGTGTGGAATATTACATCTCAGCGTGTGTGCATTGCATCAAACTTGCACTATGACACAGTGGTGCAGACAATGATACCGTTTATTGGGGCTAGTATTTGTATGCTTAATATTGGCTTTATCGGTCAAATATTGTGGGATTGGCCCTTATATGTTATATTGATTGGTCAAATATTTGCCATAACATTCGAAAAATGTTAAGAGTCATAAGCTTAAAAACCTTTAGGTATGACTATATGTCACATATCAAACTATCAGGCAATATTGTTGCCATATATGAGTATCATTATGTCCATATATCAATGGCTTTTTAGCCTAGTGGTAGATATGGTATTAAATGTTAATTTGAGACTTGATCTTAGAAGCAGTACCCTGATCCAAATCGCTATGCTATAAATGCATTCCACATCTCCTCAAGTTTACCTTCAAATCCTGCATAAGGGGGCCACAATGCATAATATCAGGAGGCTAGATGCTTTTCTTTTCACCCAAGTTAAGAAATGTAGGAAGCTTCTTAAGGTTATTGAGATGAGACAATTTTATGTCAAAAGCTTCATGTAGGACAGCGCCACTGTGTGATGGAGGCCCGGAGGGCAATGTCCCGCATTAGTATTGTGCTTTTTTTTGTGTGTGCAGAGGCCCACATGCACTTGTGCGACCTATCAGAACATATTAGTGAATCAGAGTCCTCAACTATTTTGTAATCAGTTGGGGTAGTTGCGTCCTGGAACCGGTGATTTATACTGTGATAAATTAATCTTTCTGCTAACTTTGTTTTGATTTGAGGTACTGATAGTGGTTTCATCCTCAACTTCCATATTCTTCAGTCTCATATCTTTTCAAGTCTCATCTAGTCATCTCCTTGTACCTTTCAGAGTTGCCTTTTTAAGGACCTGTTGGAAGCTGAAAAATTTCTGCACTCGTTTTTAGAGCTCATTGCACCTTCATACTCCATTAGATTTCCCTTTTGATCTGGGATTCCAGTCGGCTAGGTTAAATCAGACATCTTAATCATTGGTATGATATAATATATTGAATTTGAGTGGCTTCATGTGTTCCATGATATTATATCTTATTCTTTGTTCACTGGAAGCCGTTGACATATTTCAATAATGCTGTAAACTATATCTCTCAAGCATTATTTTATTCTGTGTATATTGCTGTCTTTTAGCCTCTTATTAATTCCACTATCATAGCTTAAAGTGGAAAATTTGTCCCACCCAGTGGCTGCATTGTTGCTTATCAGTTGTTCTTTACCTCTTCTTGCTTTCATTGGCTATTATTCCTATTTTCGTGATGTTTCACACACGTGCTTCTAAGGAAACTACTGTGAGCCCCTTTTCCATATGCTAAATCAAGTGAACCAATTTGGAATGTGGATTCCTTAAATTAGTTTTGCTGAGTATGCCAAGCTGTTTGCACGTGTAATGAATATTAATTAACTCATATTGTGTATCTAAGAGGGAATTGAGAAATATGTAATGTTCAAAATCTTCTACTAGCCTCATTCATGTAAACTTGCATATGTTGATAACTTTTCTATCCTTGTTGCTCACTTTAATTGTGTGGCATAGTCTCATTTTTTTGCAAAACAGGTTAACTTTACTAGTTGTTAGAACATGCAAACGGGTCGGGCCACACCCAAACGGAGGAGAGACGGACCACTTTACAACACAAGGGAGGTTCCATCTTAAAACCAATTGGCAATAGGAGGAGTAGCCCCCTTGGTTATAAAGTGGTACATCCTCTCTTTCTCCAATAATGTGGGATACTCACATGTGGGTTTTATATTCTAACACTAGTGTTTGCTTATCTTGATCCTATTTTGTAGGTTGAGTAGGTTCTGGTTGTTGCGAGAATGATGCAAAGGTTTTAGGTTAGATGGATGAAATGAGCTTATTTTAGAGTTTGGGAACAAAATTACTTTAGGCTCTTCTATTTCTTTCTTTCCATTAAATACTCTTTGTTTAAATTACCAATTGCGATGGTATTCGAATAAAAGAGATTATATTTTTTTTTGTGGTCAGATAGGATCGGATAAATTTACCCAGGATATTGTATGAATCCCAATATTGGAGGAGGTTTTTGGTTTGGTAGAATGGTGCAGACATTTTAGGGAAATAAATGAAATTCTTTATCTGGGACTTGTACTAGTGTACTACACATGCTTCACTTGAAAATTCCATACCAATACTTGGTAAAATATCGCTTTCTATCTTCTTTGTAGGCCAAATCAAATAAGCAATTGGTGTTTTTAAAAGGTATACGATTGCCAATAAATCGTTATACAACAAAATTACTAATATTTTTGCAGTCTTTGCTTTTTAAGACTCTCCGCTCTCTTTTTTGTTCCTTTATTGATTTAATATTTATCTTATATTAAAAGAAAATGATAGTTAACCTCCCAGTTGGCAGCATACTAGGTTGCGATTATTTTGTTTGGAGGTTTCCACTGTTTTGTTTTTTTGTCGGTGTTAGCAGAGCCTGTTTGTTTGTGTCAGTTATCGTAAGTGTGCATTATCTCATACGCTATTTGATAATTTGATTTTCTTTGTACGCTTGCCGTTTCAACTTAAAACTAAAAATAATGGCTTGGAATCTTTTGAAGCAAACAATAGTTTTTTGTACAAATTACAATTGGTAGAATGGTAGATACATTTGCTCTCTGATCTGGTTTACACAGCTGATTGAACTTAGTTTTACATTTCTTTTGTACAATTGGATGAACTGGATATAGGAAGACTAGATTCTATCCCTGAAACATCTTACCAAATCTTCACGTTCCAATGGCAATATGTTTACTATCGCGGCCTGGGATGGCAGAGGCTGCTGATGTGGCTGTGATGAGCTGGCCTGGTCACAGCCAACGATTTTCTGACATGTCTCAATTAAACAGTGCCTGCAGGTAGGGCACGAGGAGTGAGAATTGAGCCACTTATCAATACAACGGACATGGAAGCCATGTTGGCATTTGGGGAGGAGCCTAACTTTGTCACCTGGAGCGAATTCTGATAAGCATATAACACATTCAGTGTCAAGACCTGGGAGCTTCAGGTCTGGTGAGTAATTCACTACAGCAAAGGTCTTTAAAGCTTTTTTCTTGATGCCTGTGTTTGCTAACTGAGTAGAGGAGTCTGCGTTGTTGGAGTCTAGTGTTGATCTGAAACTCGAGCATCGTATAGCACACTTGATTATGGAATTTAACCCCAATGAGCAGATTAAGGCACATAAGAGGACTGACAGAACCATTACGACATTGGCATCGAAGCCTTTGCTGCCACTGTAAGGCTCTGTTGGGTCAACTGGGGTGGTTGCCGGGGGTAGACTGGCTATAGGTGAGTTGTGTTGTAGAAGCCTTCTGGAATATTGGAGGTTCATTATCTCTTTGTAGAATAGAGGAGGGAGTATGGGAGCAGACATGTTTCTCTCTGTTGGTTAGTAAAAAACTCAGAAGTAGAAGAATATTGAAGGTTGGTGTAGCTCTAGTTCGGTTGTGTATTGGGGGAATATATAAAGGTGGGCATAAAGGGTATGTGGCCAATTGGCCAAAGGTGTATGATTAAAGTTTTAGCTTTGTAGAGCTATTTAGTGACTTTCTTTTTCAGGGCCCACCTTCCTCTTTTGCCCTAGCATAGTGTAGTAGTATGTTGAGCTTTGGGGAAAATATTGAAAGTTTGAATATCCCACCAACTGTTATGGTTACCCCACTCACTATACTTGATAATGGGTTTTCTTATCAAAATGGGTCTTGCCGACTTTCTTCTAATAAGGCAGATCGCTGGCATGAAGTTTTTATTTCTTATTTTTATTTTGAGGCACCTTATCAGAGAGCTGTGTGGCATGGTGGGGTTAGTGGCGGGAGAGAGGAGGCAATCAGTAAAGAATAAATTTGAAAATTGCAAAAAAAAAAAATTGACAAACGTCAAATAATTTAGAAGTAGTCTTTAGCTCCTAGTTTTTTAAATTTCTTTTCTTGGCCTCACAATTTTGTGAGTTCTTTGGAATTGTATGAAGATATGTCGGTATAATTGTTGACAAGGATCAAACTATTGCGGTTAGATGACCTTGTGGTCTTTTCTCCCCTCTTTTCTGATACATACAGACAGTACAATAAGAAAGTCCCATTGTTTACCTTGTTGCATATTAGTATGTGATAAGAGCTTGACTAAAGTCCTCTTCCTTGGAACCCGCGATGATTTTATGAATATGGTTTGACGTAGTAGGACAAGGGTACTTTAGTCCAAGATCAGGCTCTGTTGTTACATTTGTTCTGGTTGAAGCAATGTTTGTACCAAGTATTGTTACCCCTGGCTTTTCTATCTCGCTGCTTTCTTTTTTAGTCATGGTGGTAAAAGATAAGATTCCAGGCATCAGTCAAAAATCTTATGATTTCCCTTTTGGACCCAATGCTGAAACTGACATTCAGCATTTATCTACTTTTCCAAGCTCCCTTCAAAATAGCCTTTGCTATAAATGCCTCTTGTGCTTCTTTAAAAGGCGACATTGATTCTTATATCTTCACTTTGATGGTACGGTTTGATGATTCATCTTATTTCTGGTGTATGTCTTGGTATTCATTGTAGATAATATAAAGCTACCATTGTCTCTGATAGTTTTTATCACTTTCTTCTTTTCCTTTTCTGCTTTGTTCTCTTTAAGTGGTTTTCTTGTTAGGTGACACGTTGGTTGTGATTAGCGTGTGATTAGCAAAAACTTAAATGACATTGAAGTTGAAAGGTGGAGATTAAAGACGTACAGGTAATATGCTTTAGCATTAACTGCGACAACTTAGAGACGGGTGGGCAAAAGCAGAGAAGGGTGGTATGCCAAACGGTTGGGGATAAGGTAGGGAAGGCTTCAGGTTGGATAAGGTTGATGGTTTGTAATAACTAACTGTTGGCTCCACAAGTAATGTAGTTAGGGAGATTAGATTAGGGTATGCCGTTCGTATGAAAAGACTGAAAGAAGCCTTACATATGCTCTATTAAAGGACAATTATGGTAGTTGAGAGAAACTGAGATAAGCCATGTGTATGCTCTTGTTGCCTTGCATTTCTGTCGTAGATCTTGGAAAGTCTGTCGGAAACTATCCTAGAGTGATGAGTAATCAAGGTTGGTGAAAATGTTGCAATCCGGTACCTAAAGGGATAGCTACAGATTACAGTGGTCAGTGACTGCTCAATGACATAGGTTATACGCTACACTAATGTTACACGACACTGCCAATCTTATGGATGTGGAGTTAGTACCCGACTTTTATCTGTTTGTCACTTTCCTAGCAAAGTCTGAAAAGAGGCCTGTATAACAAAAGTAGACGTAGAGATTAGCGTATGTAATTGCCTATATCCACTGTCAGATTCGCTATATAAGCGGAGCCTTTTGTTAAAGAGTGACAGTGTATTGAAACTAATGCCTCACTATAATCACCATTCACCACCACCATTGAACATGTTCAGGATACGATAATTGGGTTTTGATCAAACATAGTAAGTAACCCATATGACAATATTTAGTTGCTCGAACTTGTTGGCGATTCCAACTGATACACTTGCAAGCTGATGTAGTATACAGTATGTGATTAATCAAGTGTTTGATGCAAACATCAAACTTCTTCCCAATTTCGCCAAGTTCATTGAAAATTAGGTAACCTAGCGGCTCAGGAGCTCGTCTGAGCTCCCACAAAGCCGCAATTTTGCTGGATGTTACAGGATAGGATTTTCTGAAAAGTCGATCTATCCGCCAAAGTAACGGTGTCTCCGATCACAAATTCTTGTTAAAGACGGGATTGCGTCAAATAGTATACCACTTGCATAGACAAGACAAAAGCATAGTGCTTAGATATCAACAAAAAAAGCTTGTTCTATCTATACAAGTGTTATGCTATGCTATTTGACCAATTTAAAACTTAAGACGGATATATCCGTCTTAAGAGAGGCTTATTGGTCTCGATTACCCCACTATTTTTTAGCCATGTCAAAGAAAAGGACAAGGATAGGTTAAGTGTAAAGACTAAAGAGGGGGCAATTAGGCAATTGATATAACTGCAGAAGCGACCTTTGAAGAAAACAAAGGAAGTGGGACCTTTTAATTGGTTTTGTGAGTTGTACGGACACATCAAAGCACATGTAAATGTCCTTCGCATTCAGGCGTGTATTGGTAGGGTTCTTAATTACAACTTCACAATTCCGTCCAGCAATTTTTGTCTCACAGTATGGGATTCTAATTTGTTTTTTTCCCTTATTTTAGTTTAATTAGCAACATATCTTGCTTCAGACAGGGCGGCCCGTGTAAAAGCTTAGACGGGTCAAGCCCCTCACAAGAAAGCAAGTGGGGCAAGTGGGGGGATAATCCAACTTGCCCCACTTGCTTTCTTGTGAGGGGGTTGACCCGTCTGAAGCTTTCAGACGAGTTTCAGACGGGTCGTCTCGTCTGAAATGAAAATTTGTGTTTTACTAGTTAGGGTTGGAAAAAAATATACGGTTTATCAGAAGCAATCTGTATTCGATTTGTGCTCTAGTCTATCTTTGATAGGAGTCGGCGAGTCGCGTTTTATGAAATAAGTAGCCCGTATTTAAATATCAAGACGTAAATACCATTTCAGCCTATCCTAAACGTGAAAAGCATCCAATTACGTATTTGTAACACCAACTTATATTAACTACAAATCAGTTGTATGGGCTGTTTTAGAGATGGTTTCAGCCTTTACAGTAGTTTCAAGTAAGAATTTGTTTACGTCTTCATGTGCATTATGTTTAATTGTATTTTGAGTCTCCAATATAACAATGTTGGTACTTATTGCGCGTTGTGTTGCGGAAATCGAAAGACTTTCCGTTTTAATTATAAGGTCAACTAACTTGAGTTCTTAGAGCTTTGACATGTAATATCTTTTTTTTTGATACATATGTTAGTATATCGTTTGTAGCTTTGACGTGCTGCTATTATCTCATCGTCTGAGATTTGGAGCTCTGCTACTTTTTGGCAGTCTTCCAAAACTAAGATGATGAAGGCACATACTCTTGATGTGGATTTACATGCGCAATGTTTACGTTTTTTTTTGTTTTCATTTAATTGAGTTTTACATATGAGTATATGACTATATGAGCAATGTTATGGATCTTTCTTTTGTTATCTTCTCTTCTCTCACGTAGTTAGAAAGTAAGAAACTAGTGTTTGCTTTGGCCGCTTGGATCAGTTGGCTGTCCATATAAGGAAGCGAAAAACTTTGTATATACTCCTATTATTTAAATTTTCTATAAAAAGAGAAAGTTAGAGGAACCGTAGAAAAGAGAGGACCGATATTAGTAATCTTTAAAATCGTCAGTTACGGTCCTTGAAAGTAGACATGATAAACGTGTCAATTGGACCGGGTTTAGTTCAGGCCAATTTGTGTCGGACTATCCGGTCAAATTCAGGTTGCAAGAGTTAGGTACGGGCAGGGACATTTCAGGTGTTCGGGTCATTTTTGGTCAAATATTATCAATTTCTTTTATGGATATTAATCAATGTACAATAATAAATATTTGGTCTCAAGCTCAGGTTAAGAGTTCTAGTATCGGGTTGGGTCATTTTGCCCGGTCTACTTAAAAGGTGAAAAATTGCCCCTCCATATTAGTCCATAGTACAATACTACAAATCTACAATGTTCGAGCTTTACTAATATTGATCTTTTCCCAACAACTACACCAAGAATCAAATGTATCAATTCCGGAACTTGAAAAACAAACAGGGTTGGCCGGTTGGGGACCTGACTCCCTTATAAACATTTAGGGACTACAAAACTTATCATGGAAGAACATTTTTTTTTCTTTCAAAATTGGAAAGAATGTTCATTACAAGTTGATTACTACAAACAATTTAACTAAAACTAGCGCCATCACAAGAAGATAACATCGGTATCATTGAAAGAAAGAACTTGATATAGAATTCTCCTTAAAGGCTTGAACCTTTGTACCAAGTTTGGTGGCTGTTGATTTTGAAACGACGATCATCGAAGTCGTCCTTAAATCGTTTTAAGGATTATACTTTCTTGACCAGCAACACCCACCCATTTCTCCTGTTATTGTTGTTTGCCTATACCTTCTTGTTATTGTTGTTGTAATGGCATAATACTTGTAACACCCATTTCTCCTGTGTTAGCTTGCTTGACCAGAAGATAATGTAATTGGTTGATGATTATGATGACAGCCAATAGTCGTTTGACACGAGTCGACCAACGAGTCTCTACAAGTAGGACATGAAGAGTGTGAAGTTAGCCACTTATCAATGCACTTAACATGAAAACCATGGTTACATTTTGGCAAAATCCTGATTGTTTCAGCAACCTTAAACTCTGACAAACATATCACACACTCTGTACTTAACCCTTGAATGTTCATCTCAGTTGAGTACTTCACAACTGGTAATGTCTTCATTGCCCTGTTATCAACCCCACTACTTGACTTTTGGTAGTTAATCATGTCTAAGTAGTAATTATGCTCTCTGTTATGCAAGCTCAAGCACTTAACCACACATTTAATCAAGGAGTTTACTACTAATAATATTACTGCTGAACATATTAGGATTGATAGGATCAGTACGACATTCGCGGCGAAAGTGGTATGATTCCCATTATTTGGTGATGGGTTGATCATTTGTTGGTCATTAGGTGATGGTGCTTGGTTTTTATTGTAGTGAAGAAGTAATCTTCTTGAGTAATGAGGGTTTTTGATGATTTCTTGAGGAAGTGAAGATAAAGAAATTGAAGGCAACATTTTTTTCTTATTTGAAAAGATGAATTAAAATAGATGAATTTGAGTGAAGGTGGTCTTGGAAGAAAATGCATATATTCAGAGAGGCAATAGAGCAAAGAAGAATAGCATATTTGATGCTTTTGAGATTGGGTGGTCCATCTCTATCCTTAATGTAGATAGTGTATTTTAACATTAGAGTTTGTGTTAATGTTATCTGTATGTTTCCAATTAAGGTGGATTGAAAATCCTACACATGTCACATGTAGGGTGATCATTGGGTCGGGCCAATGCGGGCTGGGCTAGTGATAGGGAAGCGGGCATGTCACTACTCTTCTTCAATGTCGAGTCGTGTCGGGCTGATTTCAAAATAAGTGGCCCGAGGACGGCACACTGAGTGGAGGGCTAGGACGGACCGCGTTGGGCCTGCTTTATTATTATCTTTTTAGTGCGGGAGTCGGGCTGGACCAAGGGAAAGATGGCACTGGTACAGGAGATCCGGGCTGTGCCGCGTTGATCGGGCGTAATGTTTAGGGTCGATGCGCTGGGCCGGGCTAGCCCGCCACCTTGACTACCCCTAGTGACATGTGATTAGGATTGATTAACTTTTTACGCTGAGATATTTACCTTATGTAACTGCGTTTGTTATAGTTTGCTAGGTTTTGGCCGTGTTTCTTATTGTCGCTAAAAAAACCAACAAAAGGAATATAACTATATAAGGAGTGGAGATCATTTATCCCATTTTTTGTCTTAATTGTGCCCCATCACCTTAATATGTTGACATATTACATTTCACGTAATAAAATGTTAATACTATATATCAAAGTGATTATGTGTCATTAGTGGAAGTAAGAACAAAAGATGGGACACAAAATGGGGTAGAGAATTTACATTGCAAGTCTAAGAGGTTTGTTGTAAGGAACAAAATACATAGTGATAGATTGTAAAATTTGTTAAATAAGTGCGATTGTTAAATTGTCCATTTCCTGTTAAATTGTACATAGTGATAGTGTGACAACCCTCGAGAATGCGGAAATAAAACATAACAAGCATGTGAATTAAATAGCGGAAATACGGTATTTTAAAAACCTTTATACATGCAAGATAGAAAATACGAGGAGTGTCAAATATTACAAACCGAAGTACGAAATATACTACAACAAGAGACGTAGTCTCTCCAAATGTTATCAAAGTAAAAGTGATTAGCAAACAAGCTAAATTACGTCTAGAGGTGTTTTATCCAGGGACAACGCCCGCTAGCTCACACCCGAACCCAAAATACCAAGCAAAAAGCCATTCATGCAAGCAACCTGTCCATCCATGAAAAACATGAACGCCACAGTCAGTTGGGAGTAACTCCGGGTTCTCCCAGCCATATCACATTAAACGTACATAAAAGGAAATACAAAAGTAGAAGCATGCATATATAGATATACATGTGAAATACGATAAGGATAAAAAGGCAATTCGATAATTAAAGATAAGAGCATATGGAAAACAAATCCGAAATCCATCATGTTATACAAAGACTCGGGAAAGACACTCTTAGGCAAACGGAATACGCTCACTAGGGCTTACATCTCACCGTTAGCGGTATAAGTTTGATAAGATTGAGACTCGAACAAACAAACCATGCCAAGTCATCCAATGATCAATCATATAATCATTCATCCAAACATACCGACACAATGACGACATCTCTCACGGTAAATGAAACGCACTAGCACCGTGTACATGACAAGTATGATTAAAAGGCATCCACGAGATAGCATTTCCCTGAACGCATACACGATGACATTTCGTATATGTACACTAATTTCCTCCTGGTAGGACGACGATAATAATACGGGTTCCTAGTCTAAACCTGGCCAGATCTCGGAATAAACGTGTTCCGATTCGACAAAGCGATGACATTTCGCATCCAGACTCGGTCATAATGACGCCGAGTACCCCAAATTCGGTTCGATAATTCACGAAAGAGGCGGAAAAGAGCTCAAGCCTCATAACAAGCGGTACGCTACATGCAAATAACACCAACTCGCAAGTACACAACATTTGACGGCCGGGTCGATCAACGCAATGCGTTCGCCTCCCAACAACGTCGTCGTATGCCCACTAACACATGCAATTAAGCAGTAAGGATACATCCCCGTTCCGACATTCCAGACTTACGAACGTGGAGGTAGCCAAGAGAATGAGAGTACAAAGCACATTACAAAATAGTGCTCAAACCGTAACATTTGTAAAAACCGACTCAAAGTGGGACATACAAAAAAAACGTCACAAAACATGAGAATATGGAATTATATAAATTTAACTATGATCAAAATGAGTCAATACATGATACATAAGCATTAGAACAAGTTTATGAAGCACCATAAATAAGAAACATAGATCCCCTCTCCAAAACAACGTTGTTTGGAAACCAACTAAAACAAGGGTCCACTTCAAACGGTCATAACTAGAGTTCTAGACGTGCAAATGCAGAAATTCCAAATGGAGGTGATAGCTTATCCTCTTACGGTTCCAACGGGATATCATAAGCCCAAAACAAGCAAGTAACGAAGGAGATATGAGCATTTTACGAAAAGGGGTCAGTGCAGGAAAACTGCAGTCGACTTGGGAAACTGGCAGCGAGTAACGCTGCCAGCGCCGGACGACGCTGCCAGCGTCCCACGACGCTGCCAGCGTCCTTCGCTAGACTCAAGCACGATCAAATCCCAACATGTTATCAACAACAAAAATCCTTATTTACCATCACAAACCATCAATTCTCATATCAATTAACAACTAACAAGAACCATCATCAGCAACACGATTCCTATGATTATTAATCCTATTCTAAATACGATTACTAACATAGAAAACACATAAAACACGTAAATGATATCGAGTAACCCTTCACCGTTACCTTTATGCGTCTTCACTCCGCGTCAAGGTTCTCTTCAATCAAGAAGTAGTCTTTGTCGGGATCTTGGAGGTCACCACCTACAAATAGTTAATAAAAGATGAATATAATTCACCTTGAGAAAGACGGATTATTTAAAAAGCGAGAAAGACGGTAATTTTATTACCAATACGGATAGAGGAAGATGAGAGGGGAAGAATAAGTCGAACTTACGTGAATTTGAGCGAGAAATGAAAGAGTTATGACGATTCTAAGACGGATCAAAATGGAAACTAAGCTTTTGGGGTTTTCTTAGTGAGGAAGAAAGAGTTGAGTTATGAGGAAAAATTAGGGTTAGGGTTAGTATAAGTAGAGAGTGAGTGGAAAAAGTGAAGAAAAGTCAAAGACGTCTTAAGACGTGATTCACTTGAAATCTCGCGTAAAATCCAAAAACGAACTCGGAAATTCTAAATTCGACACGGGAAATTTAATTATAAACTAAAGCTAAATTTCGCTGAAAAGTATCCGTAAAATATTTTTATTATAAAAATAGGGTACATTTGCGGGTGTTACAGATAGATTGTAAAATTTACTTTAATAGCCTCTATTCTATACTTCGTACAATATTTCTCTCCTATTTTATACTTTGTACAATATTTCTTCCAGTAGGTCTTGCTTAAAACGGGTCGGATCTTACAACGGGTATTTTGTGAGAGGAAATGGGTAGAGAGGACAAGGTGGGCTCCCCCATGTGCTATCCACTCACCCTTGATGGGTATTTTGTGAGAGAATATGGTATCCGTCTTAAGCTTAAGACGGATACCTCGGTCTGAAATAAGAATTTGTGTATTTCTTCTCATCATCCTCCATTTTTTAACAGTGCGACTGTTAAATTGTCCTGGAATAAAAAGTAAATCGCTAAGAGGCAACATACTGAATAGGAAATGAAAATGATCTAAATTGAATAAATACATGGTGATAAATCGTAGTTTTTCCTATAATTTCACAAAGGGTAAAAAAGATAAATAATTAATGGGCACGAATAAATGAGTTAGAAAGTACTCTATGTATTCAATTCTTATAGGTAATAAAAAAAACATATAGTCATGTGAGATCATACTTGATTTGTCTTTATGAGTATACTGAGGATATGAAACTCTTATAATTTTCTGTAACATACAATGAACAATAATAATGATATATAATGTGCATTGATATATGTGCAAAACCTAATTGTTAGGTTATTAGGTTGGAGTTGAATGGACAAAGTACTTGGTAATTAAAATGACTTGAAAAAGAGTGTAAACAATTTTCACAAATTTTAGAATAAGACGGTCTCACATAGACCTGACAAACGAGTAAATTGAGTTGAGTTCGGATCAGGACAATTTAGGGTTTGTTGGCTTCGGGTCGGACCGGATTTTTTTAAGGTTCGGGTAAACTATTATCAAGTTATTCATGGATAATAACCAGTTTGCAACAATTACATTCAGATGGGGTGATAGTGATCGGGTTAGTTTAGGTTTCTGGTCAAGCTCGGGCTTGAGCTCAGATGCCTGGTCGGGTACGAGTCGATTTAGGTCAATTTCGTCAATGATCTTTTTCTATTAAAAAAAATCATTTCTTGTATTACTATCAATAAAATAGTGATATTTATACAAATGGACTGCTTGACTAAGACTGTCTCACAATATAATCAGAAATACTTATGAAAGCCGGTTTTACACAAATTTAAAGTAAAATGGTTTTTTTTATACAATATCATTTTTACCCATCAATAAGTTGCATTTAGATTCATTTTACAACTATATAACAGTGTAAACCGGCCTCAATATTAACTCCAATATAATCAAACAATTTCGATATTCCAAGGTTGGCGAAACCGGAGGATGGGGCCAAAAAAGAAAGGGAAAGGGAAAGGTAGCAGCGAGACAACCAAAACGATTCAACAACCCAAACCATCAGAAAATAACCCGAATATTCCGGGTTGTATCCGGTCAATGTCCCCCTCTTCCGTAGCAATCACTATCCACGCCAAACCCGGTTCCAAACTTGCCTCCATCACAGGTTAACTTTACTATCTTCTTCATTCTCCCTTTTAATTATTTATTTTTTAGAACATTTAAAACATATATTAAATAAATAATAATAATAATAATATTAATAATAATAAAATTGGGGTCTTGTTAGATATAAGTGATGAAGCAGTAGGAGTGCAAATTGATGCACCTGCTAGAGATGGTGAAGCTAACTCTGCCTTGCTCGACTTTTTCTGCTCTGTATGTTCTCTTTTTATTTTTATTTTTTATTTTTATTGTTCTCTCGGTGTAGCCCTTACGACTAATGGAGTATTTATGTACTCCCTCCGTCCTGGTGAATTGTTGTCCTTTCATTTTGGCAAAAAGAGTGGGTGACCATTTGTGGTTCCACGACAAATGTTCCACTACAACAATTCACTGAGACACCTACAATTGACCGGACAACAATTGACCGGGACAGAGGGAGTACTTAATTACTCCATGCATCGACAAACATACTCCTTTGTTTGACACTAAACTTAAGGAAGTTAATGATCGTGAAAATGTAAGTTGACAAAAGAGATAGAATCATAATTCACAAACTAACCTCGAATATCATATACTCCCTCCGTCTCACTCATTTGTTTACTATTTTCATTTTTGGGTGTCTCATCCACTTGTCGTCCATTAAGTAAACCACAAATGGTCCCTTAATATTTGTGTCAAAAGCAAAGGTAAACAAATGACCGGGACGGAGAGAGTAGTAGTTATAGTATATCTTAAGTTGTGATTTACTTGGACTGCTGCCAGTTGCCATATCCCTCAAACCATTGCCTATCACACTCCAAACTTATGACTAGACCTGGCAAAACTGACCCGACCCGAATAACCCGACCCGATAAGGCTGACCCAAGACCCGAAAGCGACCCGGAATTACCTGACCTGAGGATGACCCGAAACCCGAATTGACCCGACCTGACCCAGACCCGACCCGAACCTTGACTGACCCGAAAGAGACCCGACCCAAAATAACCCGACCCGAAACCACCGACCTACAGATGACCCAATTTGAAATGATCCTAAATGACCCAATTTATTGTGATTGAGGTGATAATGAGACGAGACGGCCCACGTGCAGTTCTAGCTCAGCTTGGTCCAAGTCGGCTCGTGCGAGTTTGGCTCGACGCGGGCTTGACTCGAAAACTAACTTGATCATTTTGACCTGAAAATGGCCTAAATAAATCGTATATGAATCTAAAATATTCCGACCCAAAATGACCCATACCCGAAATGGCCCAAACCCGAAGTGACCCAAACCCGAAACTGACCCAAACCCGAAAGCGACCCGACCCGACCCGAAAGATTGAGCAAACCCGAGATGACCCGACCCACATTGACCCGACCCAAACCCGACCCGTTTGACCCATTTGCCAGGTCTACTTATGACATAATACGATACTTGGATACTAGGCAAAAGCATGAATTCTTTTATAAAAAGCCTGTATAGTGCAGGACTGCAGGGTCTTTTGCCATCTCGGTTTAAATTGCATTACATCATTTGGTTCAGCTGCTAGATTATTGTTCATTTGGGTGTAATTGCAATTTACACAAGGTTTTCAGCTTAAAAGTTTCATTGTCTTTGTATTGAGATCCCTGGTAGTAAATTTGACTCTTGACTCTCGACACCGAATCATGAAATAGTTATCCAGGGTTTGAAGATCTTATATGTTCTCAAATGTTTGCTGAAGTTTTGGTTGGTGAATGTATGAAATTGAATCAAGGAAAGGACACGAGCAAGCAACCAATTTGTAATGGTTTGAAGATCACCACGACGTATTTTGTGGGAATATTGGCGACTTTTATCTAGATTAGGCCGCGACAATCAATAATACGAAGTATGACCATAACCAAAATTCAAGAGTTCTTACTTTTGGGTGAACATGAATATGGAAGGAACATAGTCTAATTCATGATGCAATTTAGGCTCTTGACATACATTTTAGCTTTTGAAAACTGTTTTGGGTATTCTGCCAGACTTATGAATGTTGTTTAACATGTTACATTCTTGGTGTACAATGGAATTTGCTAGGACAATACTAAATATAGTAAATGAAATGCACAAATGGCTAGGAATAATAAGTTTTAACCTTTGATGTTTTGTGATGGATCTTGTGAAACAGGTAATCGGGGTAAAGAAGAGGCAAGTCTCTATAGGTTCTGGTTCTAAGTCAAGGGACAAAGTCGTGATTGTCGAGGAGGTTACCGTGCAGAGCGTATATGATGCATTGAATAAAGCTATGAAATCCTAGTAAAGGAAGGAGCAAGGTTAGCAATACCAATACTGGAACTACCAAATTGAAGTAACCGATTGAAATATGCGATGTTCGTCTGTGTTTATAAGCCGGCCAAACCAAGATTGAAACATGCGAAGCAATCTCCATTTTGGTCAATAAGCCCCATTTGTCTTTGTTCAAAAATATAAACAATGCGGGTAATTGACTTCAATGAAGGGAGTTCTGAACTTGAGTTAGCTGACAGTTCCTAATCTCACAAAGCAGATAACTGAAAATCGTAGTTTGGTGTAGGTGTTTCGCATATGCAAAATTTAGTGTGCAGCAATTAACTTGATGTAGCTTTCAAAGGCTATCAGCTCTGTAAACTAGTGTTTCATCCTTGCGTTTCGTGTATACCATCCGACTCTTGGTTTGATTGTCGAAGCACAAAATAGAAAGTTGATGCAGTCTTCTGTATTTGCATTTTAGCTTTCGCGATCATATGTGCTTTTTCTACTCATAATTTATAGTCACTACGGCAAATCGCAGAAAGAGTATATCTGTGACATGATTGCGCAGGAGCTAATGGTCATCTGTATCAAATTTGAAACATATTTGTTGCATTACATATTTAGGGTGAATAACAAATACGGAGTACTCCGTAAACTATAATGTTAATAAGAGCGCTTCTTGCAAATTGTCCTGTATGGCTGTATTTAGTAGAAGGGTTAAAAAAAAGATTATGAAGGGTATGCAGTGCTTTTGCTTTCTATGGGAACTAAAAAAGCTCCAACTCGAATCTTCGAGTTGTTGTCTTTCGATGTTAAATTGTTATCACTGGTCTTGTATAGGACCGTTGCATCATACAAGCTTTTGAATCTTTGTATATCGTATAATGGTCTTATTTAAGTATAGTCTCTACGCTATAATTGACAATATTAGAGCACACAGTTTCCACAAATAAGCGGCTTTATCGATCCATTTTATATAATGAAGTTGGGATTTAGCTCATTTCATACATGTTATGGAAATAGCATCATTAAAACAAACACTCAAGAGTATGGATCGAACCATCGTTTCTTATGAAACTACCTAATAATCAATGTCCTACAAGTTACAAATTTTCCATTAATTTTCCTAATTTCCCACATTTAAGGTTCATAACCTATTACTAAAAAAACACCAACTTTATAATAATTAATGTTAAGCAAATTTCCTCATTAACTTTAAACTTCATAAACTTAAAACCTCAGAACTTTAAAATAGTTCTCTCAAATGTGTCATATCAACAAATATGTCCATTTTTGCATATTTCTCACTATCACATTCACTTGTATTATACAAGCTAGTAGCTTTAGGTGTGATGAAAACAACCTAAAATGGGAACAAGAAATATATGTTGATTCATTCGGTTTGGGCGATTTCGAGTCGATTCAAGAAGCCATTGATTCAATTCCTTCTGGCAATGCTTATTGGACAATCATAAGAATCGAACCGGGAATTTACAGAGAAAAGATAATTGTGCCTGAAGATAAACCTCATATAATTCTAAGTGGAAGTGATGCTAAATCAACTATAATAACAGGCAACTTTGGTGGGGGAATTTTGAATTCCTCTATTGTTACCATTTTTGCTTCCAGTTTTGTTGCTAAACGTCTAACAATCGAGGTAATTAATTACTCATTTAAGAAATAAATAGTTTAATTATTTATCATGTCGGACTATTATTTTGTTTTGGAATATCTAGACTAGTGTTAAATTCATGCAAATTGTACGAAACTATTTTTATGTAATAAGTGTAATATTTTATGTGTAAAATTTGTATAGGTGAGCTGGCTTAACTACAAATCTTCATTTTACTCTCGTTTACAAAGAGGAGATTTTCATTTCGAATATCATTTATATTATTACTCATCACTTTTTTTATTATTTGTGAAACACTTGTTTTACTTTTTTTTCCTCTTATCTTTTTTTGTTCACTGTCGACAGTTGAGATAACAATAATTTAAGCTAATCGATCAGAAGTACCTAAGGTTCTTATAGTTTGTAAAATATTTTTTTTTGTGTTTTGTTGTTTTTGTCGTGGTCTTCTAATATGAATTTTGGCAATTGGCATTATAATTTTTTTAAAAAATGCAACGTGATTTATAGGTAGGAAGGATTATCTTTTTTTTTTTCATTGTCGACGGTTGAGATAACAATTTAAGCTAGTCGATCAGAAGTACCTAAAGTTTTTATAGTTTGTAAAATAAATTTTTTTTTGCGCTTTGTTGTTTCTGTCGTCGTCTTCTAATATTAATTTTGGCATTATAATTTTTTTAAAAAAATGCAACGTGATTTATACGTAGGAAGGATTTATTTTGTAGAATACGCATGAACCGGGAACACAAGCTGTTGCCTTACAAGTAACAGGGGATAAGGTTGCATTCTATTCATGTAGGTTTCTTGGTTACCAAGATACTCTATTAGATGAAAAAGGTCGACATTATTACAAAAACTGCTACATTCAAGGAGCTGTTGATTTCATTTGTGGAAATGCTGCCTCTCTTTGATGCAATCGAAATAAAAAGCGGAAAGGAAAATGATAGAAATGCGACTGTTCAATCAAAGATTGATAGGCCACCCAATTTAACAGAATTGCGGTGTAATTAACACCTGGATTCAATTAACCAAATGAGATAAATCTCATACATTCATTCATAAAATTGTTTGATTAAATGACATAGAAGGAAAGAGGTGATTATATAGTGACTAAGGGATAGGTGTAAGTACAATATAGAGTGAAAGTTACTAAACTACCCTCCCTAATATTTTTGGTGTGTATCAATACCCGCCTCTTGAAATGATCCTTGTCCTCAAGGATCTTGAACAATTGGTACTTGAAGCCATACACACCAATCAAAACAAAAGGCAACCAGAGCCAAAGAGTGGTCGTAGCAGCATTGTAAATGAAATTCTTCATGCCTTTAATTGTAAGGATGAGAGAAGGAAAAATTCCATAAAAGGACATATCAATTATAACATAGCCCAAGCCATGATGAGCATCGATAGCATAAAACAGTTTCCGCAAATTTCCATCAGTGGGAGCACATTTAGGGAGGTTCACAGCTGCTACATCATCCATTCCACCCGGATCAAACACCCAAACGGTCACAAGAACAAAACTTTGTCCCTTACAAGAGTGGAACTTGGGTAGTAATTCCAATTGAGCCAGATTATATGTTGTGGTTGCTGTAGCTGCAGTGGCTTTGAAAAATTCGAACAACCAACTCTCAACCCGAGGAGGATTGTGTTTTAATCCACTCGACTTAAGGATAAAGGGGACAAGCACATTGGCAAGCCATTTGATAGCCACTTTCAGACTCTCATTAAACAGTTTGCAGGTTGATAACATCATATCTTTTACTCCAACACTATCTAGTAGCCCAAGTCCTGGTTCACCTACCTGGTAGCAAATGCCTTCTCTTGCTTGCAAGGATACATGATTGGCTCCTACTACAAATATTTCACTTACATGAAACATAGAACGCCGAACACTAGATAGCCTGGAATTAGGCCAATGTTCAGCCCACATAGCACATTGACAGTTTAAGCCTCCTGGATCAAAAACGTAAGTAAGGAGCACAATACTCTTGTATTTCCCATCCATATTAGACCGTAATACTTGATGGTTTAGCAATTCCAAAGTACATTCCTTACTAGCATCTTCCTCGCCCCAAAAATCATCCTTATCCTCAAGGGTGTAGGTGAAAACCGAGACTGAAGTATCACTTCCTAGGATCCCAGGGTCAAATAGTATGTATTGAGCCCACATCCTCATAGTACTCGTATAATATCCAAGGTCATAACTTAAAATAGAGCATGTTATGTCATAGAAAAGTAGATCAAGTCCATATGATAAGTGATGCATAATCTTTAAAACATTGGTTTCTATGTCAATGTAGTGGACAATCATCAAATCAATATTCTTACTACTACTATAGCCTGAAGTCAAGGTCCTTAGGTGGATACTGACCATATCACTTTGAACATAATTGTTAAGTGCAATGATCCTGACAATTTTGTGTTTAATTGCCCTAGAGAGTAGGAAATTGACAAAATTATGAGAAGAAGGGGGTTGAAATGTGTTCACTAGGCCGTCCATCCAAGGCAATACGTATAATTCAATTAACCTCCAATTTCTCCCAACTATGTACCTCATTATAGTGCAAATTTGCTCTCTCTTCCATTATTAACTCAAAAACCATTGAGTAAGGGAAGAATCCATAATTGCTAACCCATTGTAACAAAACGCCAGGGTAAAAAACAAACCGATAGAAACAAATTGGTTCAGGTATCATACACCATACAAAATCATCATAATCGATACTCAGGGTACCCTTATATAAAATACCAATTTCTATCTCAGCAAAAGAAAGAGAAGGCTTAATTGTAACCTGAAGATAAGGATATTCCAAGTATGAATTACCATTATAGAACTCGTTGTACTCGTTAGGCGTTTGGTCCAAAGGCGGACAACTCCAGGAGATCAAACTATGAAGTATAGAGAAACGCTCTCGATTAGCATTTGTGACGACCAAATCCTTGAAATAAGAGGCATTTAATGCATTCAGGGGTGCAAATAGTTGTTGCTTGTGAGTGAAATGGTCATCCTGGATTGGAGAATTGTCATTGTTGATCACCGCTGCTTGAGAAATGGTCTGGCTCGCATTAGCTTGTTCGGTTTGTTCAGGCTTTGTATTGAACATTAGGTGAGTGCCTGCCATATCTTCATTTTTTTTATGGGTAGTTTTTGCCGCGTTAGCCATTTCTAAAATGAAGTCTGGTATAGGCGTTTTATGAAACAGGTCATGGGCAGTTCGCACATAATCTGGCACCATACCGTCAACATATGGCTTAGGAACGCCATTTAGACCAGGCTGGAGTTCATCAACGTCACCAATCACTGCTACTTGATCATTGTTTGAGCTTAAAATTGGTTCAGGAATTTTCTCAAACACCTGGTGGGCATCAGAAACTGTTGTACCTCCATTCATTACACATGAGTTTGGTTCAGGCATTTCCTCGAACACCTTCTTTGCGCCATTAACAAGTGCTTCACCCTCATCTTGTAATTGATCCATTGCCACATGCTTTAATCCTTCCTTCGAAACCCTAACGAAAGCAAACCCCTCATTATCTTCACCGAAGGTAAACATACAGTTGTTATTAGGTGCATAATCACATTCATGATCGACTGACCAGTTCTCATCACACCACAAGCAAAGATTGGCGTCCCGTCTTGCATTCATGGCGTTTAAGGTGGTGAGGTGATATGAGTTGATGATACCACTGTGTTGTGGATCGGAAATCTGCTCTTCAATAGAAACATCGTGGCGCAAATTCCGACAGAAGGCTTCTATTCTTCTCATACTTTTTTTTTTTTTTTTTGTTTGAAAATTAACCCACAAGTCGGGAGGAAAGTAAGCTCTGATAACCAAATGATGCAATCGAAATAAAAAGCGGAAAGGAAAAGGATAGAAAATGTGACTGTTCAATCAAAGATTGATAGGCCACCCAATTTAACAGAATTGCGGTGTAATTAACACCTGAATTCTATTAACCAAATGAGATTAATCTCATACATTCATTCATAAAATTGTTGGGTAATGATAAATACAACCCACTGGGTTGTATTTAAGAGCCTAAAAGAGGAAATAAAAGCTTATATTTAATATTAATGGCACCGATATACGCGTAATTTTGTCAAATATATCTAATTTAATTCCATTTTAAGTAATTCATTTAATGCTTATATACAACCCAGTGGGTTGTATTTATCATTACCCAAAATTGTTTGATAAAATGACATAGAAGGAAAGAGGTGCTTATATAGTGACTAAGGGATGGGTGTAAGTACAATTAGGGGTGGCAATCGGGTCAGTCGGGTCGGGTTCGGGTCGGGTCATGTCGGGTTCGGGTCGTATCGGGTCAGACAACCCTTTCGGGTCGGGTTGGGTCGGGTTCGGGTCGTTATCGGGTCGGGTCATTTTCGGGTCAAATGATACATCGGGTCGGGTCGGGTTTGGGTCGGGTCGTAATCGGGTCCGGTTATTTTTTCGCAATATTTCAATATTTTTCCATTAAATCTAGTTTTAAATTATTATTTGGTTTAATTAATTCATTATTAAGTCAAACATATCAATTTAAACAATAAATCCCTTTCATTTTGATCATTATTAAGGTTAATAATTGTCAGAGCGTCAATTTAATCGGGTCAATATCGGGTCGGGTCAATGTCGGGTCGGGTTCGGGTCGGGTTCGGGTCACTGATTTTCGGGTCGTCAACGGGTTACGGGTCGTCATCGGGTCGGGTCGGGTCGGTTTCGGGTTGCAGTATTCTCGGGTCGGGTCCGGTCGGTTTTGCTCGGGTTTCGGGTCGGGTCACTCGGGTCGGGTCAGACTTGCCAGCTCTAAGTACAATATAGAGTGAAAGTTACTAAACTACCCTCCCTAATATTTTTGGTGTGTATCATCAACTCAAGACATACAAGACTAATTTCGCCTATTGTCTGAATCCTCTTGGGTCTCTTTGCCCATAAAATTCGTCCCTAAATCTTCTATTGCCTATTACTCTCCCATGCTACATTCATCTTCACTCTTTCAACTTTGAAGTTTCTTGTCTAATAGTAACATGACGCCAACGTACATGGCATGTCTTAGCCATTGTCTACATACCTGAGACTTTGGTCTTCCATATGCAAGTCCACTTTATTAGTTTATAATTCACTATCTCTGGCCTTTTCAAGTCCACTGTATTGCTCTTCCTTGCTTTGTTGCTCTTCTACCCTTCTCTCTATTATGTCCCGACGAAAAGTGTTAGTCATTTGACTTCTTAGCCTAAAGTTCCAAGAGACTTGTTCTCTTGATCGTCTCTATTAGCGTCTCTCCCTACTTTTTATCTCTTAATCTTATCTCATGAGTAATCTCGCACATTTCTCACAAGTTACTCCCGTCTTATCTCTCAAAAGTTTTCAAGCCACCTCTTTCATGGCTACCGTCAGTATCGTCTCAAAGCATGCCATAATTTTTTGGCCTTTTCAAAAAGTTGTGTCTCACACACAAAATAACAGTCATGTCACAAATTAAAAGTTATGCCATCTTTCTCGGGCTTACTCAACTTTTCTCTCACAAAAATTTTTCTCCTCTTTCTTTTGAAAGCCATGATCAGACGATCAAATTAGGCTCCATAAATACTTATACCGTACAAATTTTACGGTGCTGCTCTTTTCTCTCTTCCCATACTTGATAGTTTGACCAAAGTAAATTCCGGCTCCAAGCTCTTGTCTTTTTCCGACTTCTTGTGCAGCAACATTGCGGCTCGTATCCCGGCTCATCATCTTCTTCTTCTCAACGGCTCATCGTATTCTTCTTCTCAACGGCTCATCGTCTTCTTCTTCTCAAGATTGTCCTTCCCATTTGGTCGTACATCTTGCGGGGGCGTATAAGGAATATTATATATTACTATAATAATGGAATTCACAATATGGTAATATTGTGATAGTATTGGAATACATTATATCTTTACATATTATATTAGTCCTAGTTTCTATATTTTGTCAAATATATCTTTACGATATATTCTAGGTAGATTACGTTTCTATATATTAGATCTTGTAATTGCTATATAAGCAATCATTGTCATTCATAATATTCAACCTATTCAATACATTCAATAATATATTCTCTACACTCATCACCATACTTAATTGCCGCTACAAGGGGTCCTATCCTTGTTAGTTCGTCTTCTTTGTTGGTAAAGCTAAGCTTTAGTTTAAGGTCCGCTGACATATAATTACGAATATTAGAAGCTGAATTGTTAGAGATTGTCACGGACGCTACGTCTTGTGAAATAAGCTCGATTTTGAAAGGAGAATTATTTCTCGCCGACCGTGTGGATAATCCATCGCTGAGCAACGCTAGCACAGCACTCACAAAAAAAAGAAAAAGTACCTTACGCTGAAGAGTCCATGTATTAGTATCAAAGCGAGACGAATTGTTGGTGGTGCTGCTGCTTTCGTCCTTCACTCTTTGTGATTGGTATCGTGGTCTAGTTTAATACAATGCCTGAAAAGTAGTTTAATACAGTAATATTTTTTTTAACAAATCAATTACTGCAATGCCTGAAAAGTCTCGATTTTCCTAAAACATTTTTTGTCGTTTTTTTCGAACAAGATAATCTATGCTTTTTTAAAGGAACACATTTTTGCGTAAGACCGTGTATGAATGAGATGGTCTTACACAAACTTATTGTAAAAAGTGTTCTTTTAATAACCACTTCTAATTGACCGTGTATGGATTCAATTTATATGTCTACATGATCAAACAGAAGCTATGTCAAGGACGTGTCGAGTACATTAACGGAACCATGGGCAAGGGGGCAAGGGTAGTTCATCCATGGCATTCGAATCATTGTTTCTATTTCGCTCATGAGCAACATGCTGAGCAATTGAGCCATGTCCAAGGAACTGGGGCAATGGTGATTCATCCATGGTATTCGAATCTTCCTTTCTATTTTCCTGGTGAGTAAGATGGCGAGCAATTGAGACTTGTCCAAGGACTGAGGGAAAAGGTGATGCATCCATGGCATTCGAATCATCTGGTCTGTTTTTATTGTGCAACATATGTTGAGTAACTGAGCCATTTCCAGCGCCAAGGACAACGGCAAGAGCGATTCATGTGGTCCTGTTTTATTGTCTACAATATGCTTAGCAATTGAGCCGAGCATCCTTTTCTTGTGACCAATATAATTAGCGATAGCCTTGTCCGTGGACTGCGAGCAAGGGACGCTCATCAATGGCAATCGACTCATCAATAGGATAGCTCGTAACTTAGCCAAAAGGCATTCTTGTGAGAAAGGTATCAATTCAATTCCTATAAAAATATAAAATCAAAAAAAAAATTCACTCACAAATTAACTAAATACTCCACACTAATATAATAAACGCAATCGTAATCGTAGTCATTGCTTATACAAAAAGTTCATAAATTAGTGATAATATTTTTCCAAACATCTTAAACTGAATTCTTAATTATGTTCCATGAAAACATCCAAGAGTAATCATCCATCAGCAAGCAAATGAACCATTCTAACTGAGAATATACCAAGGAACTAAACATGCCCAGAAAGTATATAACAAACCAAGTACTTTGATTCTGAGCTTGATGAATTAGAGCACTGTAGACATCATCAACGCTTACTGGGTCTCCGACTACCTTGAAGAGATCTACGTGGCGGAGGCAGACGCCCACTAAGATCAACTCTTAAGGGTAGTAAACCTCCATTAAGTATCAAACTAGGCATGTGATAGTGAACAACAGTGTCGGCCTCGGTTTGATTATTATCGCTTTTCCGAAGGAATAGTCTAAGAACACCATTAACATTCACAAACTTGTAGACATTGTAGGTGCAGCATGGACATGTTGGAGATATACATCCATGGTATTCTCGGAAAGCTGAATCAAATCGAGAGAAGTACTCTTTCTTGAAACCTGCAGCTGAAAATATGATACTTTTTTCTGGAGTCTCCGCAATTGTAGTAGTTTTATCACATGTATCTGGAATGTCTAATCTCACGTAAATCATTTGCTCTCCTCCCTCGTCAAGAGTCACGATTTTGTGCTCGTACACCCCTTTTACACCGCTTAGTTGGTAGGGATTTATGTGTTCCGGGGAACCACCTACCAATCGTATAGCTGCAAGTCCAAAATTAAAGGTCAGTGAACTCGTCTGGACATGACTTTTCGTCTAGACATGTCTGAGTATGCATACAGAGGTCTCAGGATCTATAATTATTGACTGTAGAGGGCTAGTGGCTTCCTGCTAAATAGAATATGAGTATAAAATAATGTAATACACCACCTATAACTTGTCTTTTCAAAATTGACAGTTTAACGGATTCAGGAAACACAACTAAAATCTAGAGGGGGCGGCCGAATTCTTTCTTGCCACTTCTGCCTCCGTCAATATATGCAAGCATTAAGCTAAATATGGGTGATAATAGTAACATAAGTATAAGTAAAATGGATCCATCAGCCAATAACCCAAATCTCTCCTCTTAATCCCTCAATCCAAACATTGTTCAAATACGCATACCATGCTTAATCAAGTAGCATAAAAAACCCTTAGAGATTAAAGTACTCTGTATGTTACAATCAACATTCCGCAACCAGTATTGCCTCACTTAGACAGACTGACAAAGACAAACTGTAGAGAACACGACATACTAAACTCAAGCGTTGGTCAAAATGTTGCTGCACATACTGCACAATACATACATTTGCTTGATTGCTTCTAGAGCCTATATTGTTATATGGTTCAGTATCGTCTATATGTTCATATGAAGGAATCCTTAATCACTGAGAATAAAATCATTGCATGTAAATATTATTAGTACAAGCAAGGCCAACTCACGCGTTTTCTTATATTTCAAGGACTCTGCTTGACATTTCTATTAAGGACTCTCGTATAAAGAACATAGTTAGATCAAATGCTAATACCTCTCTTATTCCAACCGTGAGGTTGGGTGTTAGATTCTTACCCGCGATAATGTGCTCAATTGATTCAAAAAAATTAAGGACTATCATATCCATTTAATGGCCATCATTATATAAGTGATTCAGACTGTCGCACAATCTGTTTGCAAGGATTTGTAAACTACGTACTACACGGAAAGGCACAATTGGACAATGTCAAAATCATATCAGGTGTACTCCGTAGTAATATAGCCGAAAAGCAAGTACATAGATCAAATTCACAGCGATCGCCAAACACTGTGGTACTGCCACCACTCACCAGTCAAGTGAGTGTCTAGGAGAACCGTTGTTCAACCTTGAAACGATTGTGTGCAATGTTAAACATAAAGTACCCAAGTGCCATTACTATGTCCAATGTCGAGTGTTGGACACAAATATGCAACTAAATATCAGGCTTCCTCGGAATAACATAAGAAAGCACCTCAGAGGCTCACAACTACTAATCTACTACCAATGTGGCAAGTCCATTAATAATTAGGTAGTGGAATAATACCTGAAGGATTTTCAGGGTCATGTAAAATGAAGGATGCAGGCATTCTTCCGTCGTCAGCTTCACCTATAATAATAACAAAGAAATTCATTAATTTCACCACTAATAAAACGTCTCATCGCACTGGCAAAAATACGCAATTACTTATACTCCAACAATTAGAACATCAATCACCTGTTGCTTGATCTTCAACTTCAAGAGGAGTCGTCTGCCGTCCTTCATTTTGCTCTATAGTAACTAAAACACAAATTGCACCACCAATTAAAAACCCCAAATTGTGATCTTCAAAACATAAAATCAGCAAAAAAAATACGCACACAAAAACACCAAAAAGTAATTATATAGTCTGAGTTAGTTATACATGTCAACATGTGAGTTTAAGTCATTAACCGAACAATTATACGAGCAATTAGCCGCTTGTAAGATGAAATCGTATATCAGTGTTATGTTGGACCAATTCAATTGACTTAAAATTGCAATAGAAACATTAACGTGACAGCAATTCTACATTGAATGAACAATAAGTCTTTCATAATATGGGTCATTTTCGTCTTATGGTTTCAGGTCTGTCATTTGAGACCTATTTAAAGTAAAATGCGACCACTTTTGATCAAAAGTTACCGGAACAACAATTTTAAGTTGAAACATGGTTGTCATTAAATGGTCACATTTACTACAAAAATGGTAACAAAAGGCTCGTGTGAAACCTTTAGACGTAAATGAGCGTCTGAAATGAGAATTTATGCTGAATGAAATGGGTACGACGTACGAGTACTAGAACAGGCGAACAGCTGAACAGTTCAACACTCTTTCAGGTTATGATTACCGTTAAACTAGCAACAATTAAGCATATATAATCGAGACACCAGTAAAAGTTGCCTAAGACGGTTTTATACGAGAATTTGTAATCAGGACTCGTCTTAGCATACCACCATTCATATAATCATATGACAACTAGTGTTAAAAAAGCAATACATAATTACTACTCATATTATACGAAATAACTTTGGAGAGACGGTTTCTCAATTATGACCTGTAGGAGTGGAGGAGGAAGAAGAGGGTAAATGAGGAGAAAGAAAGTGTAAGGAACCGTCACAACGTCGAAAAAACATCCTTAAACAGCCGTGTTGAAGGTGATACTCAAAATCGACGTCAGCAATGTCACGGTCAAGTACAACGTAACCACCGTAAATACGGGTTTCATCGTGAAGCCCGGCCCATCGATTATTATGGGCTTTACCGGAGAAAGTGATGGTTCGGGTATCGGAGTACTTAACGACTTTAACGGTATCGTCAGGGACATCTGGCATGTCGACCCGGACGTAAAACCCGGCCCGAACTTTACGGGCTTCGTAAGCTCCTTTAGCTGAACCTGGAAATCTTTCGTACTGGTATGGGTGTGGTTTCCCAGTTGTTTCTGCATTTGGAATTGTTGGTTAAATTATGTAATGGAGTAACATGCAAGTTTGTAAGGAAGATGAAAGGAGTAAGAAGAAAAGGAGAGTTACCTGTAGAAGGAGCTGCCATGGCGAGAACTGTACTAGCACAACAAAATTAGAGAGAGAAAGAGAGTTGTTTGAAAGGTAAAGAAGGTGAAATCAGTAAGGAAAAATAGGGGTGGGAGTAGTGTGGGACGTGGAAGCGTGGAACGTTTTTTAAAAAATGAGGTGGTGTGGTAGTACTAGGCCCAGTAAACGGCTTGTCCGGTTCAAATAAGGTCGAGTCGGGTTATTTTGGATTTTTGGGTTTACACGGTTTTGGCCCTGGTAATCTGGTATGGGACAACAAAGTTGGCGGCGGTCCATGGCGCGAAATCCACAAAATTTTCGTGCCTTGGCACGACACGTCGACACGGCCCGATTTTGGTCTGTTGGAATTGAGCCGTTAGTTTAGCCGTTAATATTCGTTGCTTTTTTTTTCTGATAAAAAAAAAATTCCAACTTTATAAATACCACTTAATTCATATTTCTCAAAAATCAATCTTCTCTTCATCTTAATATTTAATAGGATTAATTGATAGGAATACTCTGTACTATAAGGGTGCTGCTCAAAATATTACAAACTTCATTTTAACTACCAATAAAACCAACTATTACCCCCCTTCGCTTTAATTATAATATGTGACCGGTTACTTGCTAAGAAGGTAAATAACTGTATAAGTCTCCCTTAACCCCTCTTTTTTTCATTTCTCTGTTAACCTCAACCTTTATCACCATTAAACCTCTTTCTCCTCTCCAACAACTACTCCATTGATGCTCTAAACCTACCTTCCACCATTTTCTACCACCCACTAACCCCACCCATATAATCACAGCCACCAATGTTCCATATCATCTCACCGGAAACCGACTCACCAATCATAATGCAAACCCGCGCACAACCTCTTTCCACCACGTACCACTTTAAGTTGGCCTCACCACATGAGAATGGTGGATTCGAGCTTGAGCAGGGGAGCAACGAGTATGGCCGGAACAAACGATGGTTGTTGACGACGCACCTGATGGTGCAGAGTGGTGGGGGAGGTGAAGAGAAGGTGGTGCGAAGCCGGCAAGAATGGACTCGAACTATGGTGGTCACATAAGCGAAGAACACTGTGTTTTTGGGCTCAGTAAAGGTGGTGCGTGATCGGGTGTTTTGAGATGCGGTGGCGATTCGCACCAGCAGAAGTGTTGCGAGGCTAGTGTTTGATGATGAGATGTGACGGAAGTCCGACGAAGGCAAAGGAGGAGCAAGTGAGTCGCCATGGTGGTCACGGAAAGTGGTTAAGAGAGTTATGGTGGTGGTCCGATTGATGTGGTGTTAATGGTGGGATTTGATTTAATTTGGTTCAATTGATTGATTACTCATTGGTGATGGAAGTTGTACTGTGTTCTTGAATTTGTGAAGATGATTATGAATATTTGTTTGATAAAAGAGATTTTATGATTAGCGGTAAATTAAAATGTTTTTTAGAAAATTACACTTGAAATGGAAGAGAGATAAAATTTGTAAAAAATGGTGGAAATGGGCAAAAGAAAAGATGAAGGTTGGAAGGGAGAAAGAAGGAGTAATGGAAGAAGATTGAAGATTAAAAGGAAGAAGATGAAGACTAAAGGGAAAAAGTGGGCCATCGAAAAAATGACCTACTACAATAAGTTAACAAAACAACCAATTTTATTCAAAGTTAAAGGTGGCACTAGTTAGTTTTATTGGTAGTTAAAATAAAGTTTGGAATATTTTGAGCAGCACACCCATAGTTCAGAGTATTCTTATCAATTTATCCTATTTAATATTACTCAATTGCATTAAAAAGTATTTTGTGTGAATAATCTCAGCCTTGACTAGAATTGGCAAACGGATCAATCGGGTGGGTAAATTCAGTCTCTTATTGATTTCGGGTTAATTTGAATTGGGTAGGGTCATTTTAGGTTTCAGGTCTGCTCTGGGTCAATCGGGTCGGGTCATTTTCGAATCAATGTATCATAGAGAAAAAGTCATTTCAAGTCATTTCGGTTCAATTAGAGTTATATTTTGTCGAGTCATTTTCGGGTTGGGTTAGTTACGATAAAAAAAAGCGCGAGTTATGTATGGGTCAGTTTAGTTCAAATAGGTTTCGGCTCATATTCGAGTATTGTAATTCGGGTTAATTTCAGATTTTGGATCAACTTTTTTTTAATCATTTAACGGAAAATTCACGCGGTACCCTTGAGGTTTGACGTTTTGCACGATATGCCCAATTTTTACATCCGAAAATGTTTAAGAGGCCATAACTCGTGTTTACGAGCTCAGAATGTGACAATTTTTTTTTTCAAATCGAACATCTTTTCGAGAACTACGAATTGAAAATTTTTTTTATCGAATTTGGAACTCGTGACCAAGAGATATGGTCATTCAAAGTTTTTTCGATAAAAGAAACTTTGAAATACAAAAACTCCTAGCCACGATATCCGAATACGACAATTTTTTTTTTCAAATCGTAGTTCTCGGAAAGATGATCGATTTGAAAAAAAAAATCATCACTTTCTGAGTTCGTAAACTCGAGTTATGGCCTCTTAAACTTTTTCGGATAAAAAAATTGGGCATATCGTGCAAATTGTCAAACCTCAAGGGAACCACGTGAATTTTCCGATCATTTAATCGGGTCGGGTTGCTTCAATAGGTGTAGCCTTAGAGTTGAGACTTGAGCATATGGATAATTTCAGCCTTGAACATTTACGTGTTGCAGTAAAAATCTCTCTGTAGCATTTCCATACACGTCAAATCGTCAATACGTCATAGTCAAAAGTAGACAAAACAGATCAAACTTTTACGTGACATGGTGAGTATTGCCCAAGCAACATGAGATACTAGTTTGAACCCGTGCATAAAATGCACGGATTACTTTTACGACTTTAATATACAAAATATGTTAATTAAGTACTAATAATAAGAATATAATTAGACGTAATATCTCTAATCAATAAGTTGTGCACATAATTTACTGTTGTTTTATTAGACACTTGATCGAATTATGTCCAATATAGGATGATAATTATAAATTTTTCTTTAATTATAATTATTAATTAATAATATATTTCACGGGGTTTGTATAATTTCATATTAGAAGAATTTTCTAAGATATATTATGTATATTTAATTTGCATTAAATTTTTGGATTAAAATATATTTGTATGAATTTCATATTAGAAGAATTTCACGTCGTAAATTTTTCAAGCTTTTTAAAATTCAGTTCTCATTTGTATTAAATTATATTTAAATCAAATATAGATGTCTCGTAATTTTTGGCAATCTGACCCAATATTCCAAACCCAACAATATATTCTAAGTTGAATATTTTAGCACTGAAATATATCCAATTTGTAATTTTTTTTTTCTGTATTTATATTCAGTTTGAATTTTTCTAATGTGTAGATTGTACTCCTATTTCTACACTAATATAGAAGATGTATAATATATAGTTTGCTTTGCATAGAAATGTACATGTATATGAGGGAGTAATTAAATCCCATCAATAAAGGTGGGTCCCTGTAGGAAACAAAAAAAAACTAACCCCTAAATATAAGGAGCTAATAGAAGCCCTCCAAAAAACTTAGCTTTTATACTAGAGATTATCCAGCCAAAAACCAGTTACAACTTACAACCCCATTTAATGGTAGAATTACTGCTTTACTGCTTATACACGGTAATAAACTACTTTAGCTTCGACAAGTCCTTTCAATCTGTCATTTAATCACGAACTATGTTTTTTGGGTTAGTTACGATAAAAAAAAAAGCACGAGTCATGTATAGGTCAGGTCAGGTCAAATAGGTTTCGGCTCATATTCGAGTATTGTAATTCGGGTCAATTTCATCAACTTTTTCTTAATCATGTAATCGGGTCGGATTGCTTCAATAGATGTAGCCTTTAGAGAGTTGAGACTTGAGAGCATGGATAATTTCAGCCTTGAACATTTACGTGTTGCAGTAAAAATCTCTATGTACCATTTCGATACCAGTAGGTCTTGCTTGCGACGGATCGGATCTTGCGACGGGTATTTTGTGAGAGGAAATGGGTAGAGGGGACAAGGTGGGCACCCCCCATGTGCTTCTCCACTCACCCTTGATGGGTATTTTGTGAGAGAATATGGTATCCGTCTTAAGCTTGCGACGGATAGTGTCCGTCACAAATGAGAATTTGTGTTTCCATACACGTCAATACGTCATAGTCAAAAGTAGACAAAACAGATCAAACTTTTACGTGACATGGTGTGTATTGCCCAAGCAACATCAGATATTATCCACCCAAAAACCAGTTACAACCCCATTTAATGGTAGAATTACTGTTTATACACTGTAATAAACTACTTTAACTTGGACAAGTCCTTTCAATCTGTCATTAAATCATTAAACTCTGTTTTTTTGGGTTTAGCATGCATGCATGAGATTTTGCTATTCTTGTGAAAAAAATTGGTAAATAAAGGAGGATAGAAAGTCGAGAAATCATGAAAATTTTCACCTGTGCGAAGATAGCCGAAGAAACAGAAGTGGAGCCCAGTTGGAGCCACTTGCACACACTTGTGTGATTTTCCTTTTTTTTTGCTTTTCTCAATCAAAACGTCATCGTACTTGGTTTAAGCATAGTGCTCTATTGAATTTTAGGGGATTGTCTATGCAATATTATATTCATTTTTTTCACAAATCTGAATATTTGTTGATGTGAGCTTTGATTTTTTGATGTTTTTGAGAAATTTTAGTGGTGAGTGAAAAATTGAGGTGGATGATGAATAGGAGAGAGAAAAGTTAAAAAAGTGTAGAATGAAAATTGGTGAAGATTCACTATTGCGGTTGGTCAGTCCTCACTTCCCAATGAAAGAAATTGTTTACACCAAAAGTATTATCATGATCTCAAAAAAAACACAAATTCTTATTTAAGACGGAGGTATCCGTATTAAGCTTAAGACAGATACCATATTTTCTCACAAAATACCCATCAAGGGTGGGTGGAGAGCACATGGAGGGAGCCCACCTTGTCCCCTCTACTCATTTCCTCTCACAAAATACCCGTTGCAAGATCCGACACGTCTTAAGCAAAACCTACTGCTCAAAAAATCAGAGACATCACATATGTAAAAGAACCATTAATCAATTACTGGTCAACATCAGTTAAAATATAACTCATTTATTAACATTAAATAAATTTTTTATTTTTGCAAATATAGACGGTCTCATCATGTAACACCATTTATTCTACACAAATTTTTATTTACAATGGCTGTAAATCAGAATAATTTACAACGAGAGTGTAAAATCATTCAAAACAAACATTTTTTCCGGCGGTGATGGGGTGATAAACCCTCGGCCCTCTATTAATTTACAACGGTTATAAGCAAAACTCATTTCCGGGGATGATGTGTGAAAAAAGAAAATTAAAGTTTTATTCAAAGAGTTAACTCATTAACTTTAAAAAATCATGAGTTGTATGTTTTACTCTCTCTATTTCAATCATTTGTTTTTTTTTCGGTGATAAGTATTTTAATTAAAAGGCAAGCAAATGAGTGGAAGGAAGGGAATATGAGTTCGTACTTCTGCCAATCTGCATTCGTCATTTGCGAGGCAAAACATATCGAATTATCAACCCGGTAAAAAAGAAAGTAACAAACTATGTATGTGGTTAGAGACTATTCATTAAAAATACGGAATTTTTCCGGTGCGCACACAATGTATTGATTGGATTCTACCTTTGAAAAAAAGTGATCGGCGACTCGGGAGCCGGCGTGCAAGAATTCTCCAATTACCCGGAACATTACTATTAAGTAATTACCAAAAGTGTCCCAGATTAAATATTGATGTCTCACATTACTAATATGGAGTACTACTGTACTAACCAAAAGTGTAGAAGTAATTAGTACTGCTATATCCCATGGTGATCAATTCAGATTTGTTTTAGGATATACTTTGTCTAAACAAACTGCAGCCAAGTTTACAGTCAAGGACCAACAAAAGACGGTAGTAATATAACCGGAACTGGTTCATTCTAGTGACGGAGGTAAATTCCCAAGCATGAGGAGTGTCTTGGGTTGTAGATCACCACCAGGTGCTGCAGGAGGAAAGGTGACATGGCACACAGGGGTTCGGTCCATGATGTCACTCTTACGAACCAGGAACCTCATAACACCGTCTGTGGTGTCGTGCTTGATCACTTTGTACCTGCAACAATTGCACCTTGGTTGCAGGATACCAAAGTACTCACGACCACCCTCATCACAGCGACTTAAGTGATGATGGGCTTCCTTGAAAGTCCCTCCACCAAATGCAATGCCGCAATCATAATTCTCCATGATGTAGTTAGCTTTCCGACTGCTGTCTGGATAGTCTACCCGTGCATAAATTAGGTGCTCTCCGTCATTGATAGGTACAATCTTATGCTCATATATGCCTTTTACGCCACTCATTAGGTGCGGGTTTATGTGCTCTGGTTTCCCACCACTTAAGGTTATACCTGAAAGTTCAAACATCACCCATAGTATTCACTTCATACAATCGTATCTCAAAGACTCAAAGTTGAGTATGTATCACTGCGCAGTTCCAGCTAAATAAACCGTGACAAAAGATTAGATTTCCAACTTCAGAAATTAAGCCGAGACACTATGAGTAACCTCACCCTGCACGCGCACCTATGACTATGAAGGTAAATAGGTGATTGTGAATATTATATAACGCCATTGTAAGCAATCCAAAAAATTAGTTCAAAGATTATTAACTAAAATCTGAGTCCTATTGATAAGAGCGCAATAGATACGAAACAAACCTTCAAACAGGTTCAGTTTTTGGTAGAGGTCGGGTGTTTAGAACAGTCATGTGACGGTGAAATTATCAACTAGGACAACCTCGCAAGTGTATCAACAGGAGGCATAGCCATATGATGTGCTACTTCATATGAATTCCAGTGTTACTTGTGAATGGATTATTAATCCACCAACCAAAACATGACCAAATTATATAGACGAGTCATACACAATAATCCGAACCTTCAAAATGTAGGAGTAGTAGGACACAACATCAAACCTCAGAATCAAGTGAGAATTTCAAGTTATAATCAAGTGAATCAAGCCCAAAGCAGATCATAAAACTGGTTTACAGAATAGATCATCAATTCTTCTACCACCAACACAAAGTATTAATTAATGCCATATACGATATATACAATAACAAAAGTTTTATATTCCGAATATATATGTGGTTAATCCAGATTAACAATGAACGTTAGACCAACTTCCCACGTCTCAAATCGAGGCTTGGAAATATACCACAAAGCTTCAAATATACCACTGGCCTCGGGGAAATTGGGTCGTAAGTCGTAACATAATGTGAATTTGAAGGGAGGGACTATTAATGTTTTAGGCTTCAACCTTAGCAATAAACTAGTGATACTCCAAACCATAATTATTAGGATATATAGTCTAAGTAGTTGCTTGCCACACGGCCCACACATCAACATTATACTCAAAATCATATAATAACATGGATTCGATTAGGAAAATGAGACAACGCCAACGCCAACGCCACTCCCTCACATGTACTGAGCAAATATATTTGATTATAATTGAGAAAAGTAAAGTGAAAATAGAAAAAGTATACCATAAGGCTCAAGAGGAGAGTGTACAATGAAGGTAATACAGTCAGCTGCAGGGAATCTAACTTCTTCATCTTGCCCTATAATACTCAACCCAAGATTATTAATTCATTACCATTTCAAATCTTAAAATAATCAACCGATTTTTTCACAGTCTCAGTCTCGTGGTAATATTATCGTCAAACCTTTCTCTATGACGGATATCTTGTACCCCTCAACTTTTACGTTTTCTAAGCTGTATGCCTATATCCCTCTTTTTTTTTTTTGGCAAAAAAAACTTTGACCGTTAATAACCCTTGACTACAAGTTTGAAAAACAGTTAAAAAAAAATTAAAATTGATCACTTTTACAAAATCTTCAGTTTGAAAAGTAGCCAGGACTTATTCGTTAAACAAAACTTTGACAATCAATAACTCCTGGTTACAAGCTCAAAAAGCAATGTTTAATTTTTAAAAATTCAAGGCCTTCACGAGATAATTGGTTTAGAAAAAAAAACTCGTAGTTGAGAGTTAACGAAAAAGTTGAGGGGTACAAGTAAGGATATCGGTAAATTAATTAACCAAGAACCGTAAGAAAGAAAACATTTTGAGAAGACCTGAATGACGATGATGTTGAGCAGCGTCAGAATTACGGCGTGGAGGAGCGATAAAATGGAGAGAACCGTCACAGCGAGGGAAGAAGAAGCGAAGGACACCATTATCGACCTCAGTAGTAAAGTTAACGTTGGAAATGTCTCGATCAAGAACGACATAACCAGCATAAACTCGAGGGTAGTCGAGGGAATCGAACCCGGTCCAGAGTGGTGGGGCTTTACCAGAGAAGGTTACGGTTCGGGTTTCGTTGTATTTGACAACTTTAACGGCGTGGTTTGGAACGCCAGGAATGTCGACTCGTACGTAAAACCCGTTGTTTAGTTTACGGGTTTGGAAAGAGCCTTTTGGTCCAATTGGTATTTGGTTATCGTCAAGTTGTTGGTATGGGTGTGCCTTTGCTGGTATTTCTAATACAAGGAGAGGAAGTAGACCATGGAGTAAGTGGTAAAGATAAGAAAATGGAAGCAGTAAGAAAAATGAAAAGGGGAAGTGTATTTACCTGAAGTAGGGGAAGATGATGATGATGATGATGATGATGATGGAGGAGTAGCCATGGTGTACAGTGTACTGTGAAAGTAGAGATTAGAGAGAGAGAGGGGGAGGGAGAGAGATAAGTTGTTTCTAAGGTAAAGAAAGTGAAAAGAATCTCTTGGTTTCTTTGAAATTTGGATTAAATGGATGCTCCATGCCTCCATTAGTCATCATACCAAATGTTGTTCAATATGGGGGGTATAACCGTTTTTTAATGAAATAGGGCCGGACTGACTCTCAAAAAGAGACAAGTGAGATACAAATGTTTCTCATTAGTTTTTTCAATTACGTCTTTGTAAAAGGTAACCCAACTCGTATTCATTAAAAATATATATACCCGTTTTCAATGAGAATTTGAACTTCATTATCGAATTAACGATTTAAGAAAACGTATTTTATATACATTTTTTCATTAAGTTTTTACCTTCCTTCTCCTAAATCTAGATTAAAGCTTATATACTACATTTTTCATCCAATCGAATCTAACTAGTTTTAAGCCCGTGCAAAATTGCACGGGTATGTTATTTAAATTTGTTTTAAAATATATTTAATTAAAAGCATATGCTAATTATAAGTAGAATTTAACTATAAAAATGAAAAATATTAACGATAAAATTTACAAATAAAATCTATAAATAGTAGATAATTAAAGTCTAATATTTGATTTTTGTAAACTACATTAATTATTAGATTAGTTATACACTTGTTATTATCGCAAGTCAAAATCCTTAGGCCTCACTTACTTATGACGATAAAATGTTGTTCGTTTCTGGCCATATACAGAATTATAGGTGCGAACTTAAAATGACGATTGCTCCTAACTTTCGTTTCTTGCCATATACAGAATTATACAAAAAAAAAACGTAAGAGTAAGTAGTGGTGTCATATGGCGGAGGCCAAAGGCGTACCCCGTTACATCACTTGTGGTGATTAACACTTTTGATAACACCCTTATCCTGTAGGGGTACCTATTTTTATTTACTGGTCTCATTATCTAGTGATAACTCATTTATCCTCCCATTTAGATTGTACATTATTGTACACCTATATATTATGCATTACAGATGCATTTTAATTCGATTTTTTAGACATAAAATTACAGGATAAATCTCGATATACAATATTACTAATTTTAAATTTTAGGACTTTAAAAAAACATTAACGTATAATTCATTTATGTAAAAGAATTCACAAATAAGATTATACATCCAGATATGTATGAGCATGGTACAACCAATACAAATCTAATTTAGCTTATATGCAATCTTTTCAAAGCTAAATTTATTGAGTTATATTTTAATATTTCAGGTGTCAAAATTAAAATCTAATTGAACTTATATGTATTATCTTTGAGTTTCATTATAATATATTGAGTTTAGAGTTTATTTAAGATTCTTTTCAATAAAGTTCGTAATATGTACATATAAGCTCAAACCCTTTATTATAAAGCTCCAATTCTATATAACGGGTTGTATAGTCTACTAATTATTGGATATATCCAAGTTGTACTTTCAAAAAGGATTATATTTATTTTTGACTTATTAAGCAGAGTTTATGAATGAATAAAAAATATCTTCAGTTTTTTTGTCCGCTTTACTTTTTTCACCATTTTTTTTATCTATCTTCTCATATCTCTTTCTATCCGTCTTTTGCACATTTTTCTCACATTTGTTTTACCACATTACCCTAAGATATGTCGGAGCACAAATTCTCATTTAAGACGGACATTAAATTTAAAATGGGTCAAACACATACCAAATTCTCACTTGTTGCCTAAAAATTCCAAATGTTTTTTCTTTATGACCACCCTAAGGTAGAATTTGACCTGTCTTAATTGTAAGACTGATAGTGCCATTTTAAAGAAGACTTATTGATGTTGGAGGATTGCATTAGAGGGGTAAAAGAGTCTTATGAACAATTTTCTAAAACAATATGTAAAAATTCAAAAATATAATAATAAGGGTTTTTCTATAATGTGTCCCAGCGACATATGTTAAGATTTATCTTAGGCATATGTTAATCCTTATTCTTTACTAAATTATTCAAATTTTCCTAAATTGTCTTAATTAAAATTACTTTTTCCTTATTTTTCTCCACCCACAACTAATTATGAGCATTAATATGAATTAGACCAAGTTTTCAATTATTAACGTATGTTTTTTTGCACATTTCAGAAAGACCCAAAGAATAATAAGGGAATACAGACATATTCGTCTTCAATAAATACGGGTCGGGTTGCCTCTCAGAAGGAAGTAAGTGGGAGGGCAGATGAGGATCTGCTTGGTTTTCCACTTGCTCTCCCACTTACTTTTTTTGTGAGAAGCAACCCGACCTTTTTTCATTGAAAACGGATATACCCGTCTTAAATGAACACTTGCGTTAATTTGTATTTGAACTCAAAATCTCAACAATTAACTTATGTCTAGTAAATAATTACGTAGTGTTAGTTGTGAATAATAGAATCAATCACATAAGAAGAAAATCAAATAAGGAGAGAGAAGTAGATAAGTGAGTGAGACCAAATTTATCAATTAATAAAACACTATCTCTGAGCAACCTCAACCCTAACTCACTCTCTCACAAATATATCATCTCTAACAACCATCTCTCCCACTACTCCCCACCGCCAATCACTCCATCTTCATCTTCTATCTTTCCCCCCTCCCTTGTATCATCTAAATAAAGTAAAATAAGCTCCTCCATTTAAATAAATATCATATATTCGATTCTTATGCATCCTTGTCTACATGACCATAAACTGAAAAACCATCTTTCCCATTATCTTCTTCATAACCATTAACCAACTCAACTTTCTAACCAGTACAAAGTATTACCTAAACTATTAATCGTACCTATCTTTTCCTATTTCTTTTTTTTTTAATTCGAATGGTATGATATAAAATGGAAGATCTATGTTTGCATGTCTCAAAAGCTTGATTTTTGGTGGGTAATAATATTTAATTTTCTATTTAATTTTACAATTTGTTGTATTTAAATTTTTACTTAGTATTTTGATTTTTTTTAATGAATTGAAGATTTTACATTATGTTTTTGTAGTAGAAGATTAAAATAATAAAGCACCACTACCGTCTTTAAATGTTTCTACAGATTGATCTTCCTTTATTTTTTTTGTTATTATTATCAATAAAACTGCCCTTCAATAATAATTTTCTAATTTGCTGATAAAATAATTTTGATTATTTTTTTTGCAATTAGTATAATTAGTATAAATTTTATTATTATGCAACATAAATCTGAAGATGGAGTAGGAAATTGATTTAGCACTATATTAAAATCAACTTTTGCAATAAATGTTGTTTGATAGTGGTGGGGCCTAAGTGGAAAAAAAAATGATAAAGTAGACTGAAATGATAACGGACGCAGGTGAATGCAAGAAATGTTTGGGGTTTAAATACAGTAGGATTATATAAAAATTGGGTGAAAGAAATATGGGTATAATGATTAGTAAAAATTAGTAATAATCCATTTTAAGTTCTGCATTTTGCAAATAATTCATGTATTTAGTGGTGGGGTATACGTGGGGTCCACTGTACAAACAACTTGGCATGCTGACGTGGGTGAAGGAAATGGCTTGAAATGTTTTGCTTTTAATAACAGTAGGATTGTTCTAAAAACTTGAATAATAGACTATAATACTCCAACTAGTGGATTAATTATATTTTTAGTAATTATTTATATGTTTTGTTCAAATTTTTAGGCTTTTTAATTCTTAATTATTGAATTAATTGTGAAAGAGTTTATCAATGGCTGTCGATGAGGGGAAGGTGGTTCTAGAGGATCGACATTATGTGGAGATCGGTCTTAGGTGTCCAGGTATGGTGGTCGGTGGTTGTCATTAGGGGTGGGCACCGGTCCAAAACCGGACCGGACCGGACCGGAACCGGTTTGGACCGGAACCGGAATTGATAAAAAATCGGGACCGGGACTGGACCGGATTAAAAAAATTCCGGTCCGGGACCGGACCGGAAAAATTCCGGTCCAAGACCGGACCGGACCGGTTGGACCGGAATTTAGACTATATGCCCACTTTTTTCTAATTCCGGTCCAAAAATTCCGGTCCAATGGACCGGATCGGACCGGTTAGACCGGAATAAAATAAAATTTATAGAAAAAAAATCAAATATTAATAATTCCGGTCTTTCCGGTCCAATCCGGTCCGGACCGGAAAATACCGGTTCGAGACCGGACCGGACCGGAAACCGGAATCTCAAAAAATGATGGACCGGAGACCGGAACGGAATTTTTTTTTTCCGGTTCCGGTCCAGTCGATTCCGGTCCGGACCGGTCCATTTTTCCGGTTCGGACCGGATTTTGCCCACCCCTAGTTGTCATGGTGAAGGGGATTGCCAGGGGGGGTGATGGTGGTAGCCGGTGGTGACCAGGGCGGGGATGGGTCATCGGATCGGGGGGGGGGGGGGGGGGGGGGGGGGGGGGGGGGGGGGGGGGTCAGTGGTGGTCGGAGCAGTTCAGGGATGCCGAGGATGGGATTGCGTGAGAGTGGAGTGCGGAAGAGGGAAGGAATTCGAGGTCGGTGGCGGTTGTCGATTACCAGAGCCACGTCTACCGGCAACCAGAGCAAGGAGTGAAAGGAGAAAAAAATCAATTGGTAAAGGTAATGAATAACACAAATTCTTATTTGTGACGGGACGACCCGTCGCAAGCTTGCGACGGATTAAACGCTCCTCACAAATTGGAAGTGGGGAGGCAAGTAGGGGAAAAATGGATCCCCCACTTGCACTCCCACTTGTTCTTTGTGAGGAGGGCTTAACCCGTCGCAAGCTTGCAACGGGTCGCCCCGTTGCAAGTAAGACTTTTTGAATGAATAAATAACAAGGATATAATTGTAAAAGGCATATGTGAAACAGTAAAATCCAAATGTCAAAAACACATCATTAAAATAAAGTTGGTAAATAACAATCAACAGATCAGTTGTAGTAAAACGGTTAATTTCTGTCTCGTTAATTAGCTAATTAAAATGATTAGGAGAAATAAATGAAGATAATCTCAACTCGTTTTGATTTAGTTTTTTAAATGATTATTTATAAGCGAGAAGATACCTCAAAATTACTTCTCATATTCAACCACGCATTTGTTTTTTATCAATCGCGGCGATTTCGCCATAACTCGTCGTTCCATATAGCGATTTAGCTCTATTTATGTCAGCCCCAATTACAGCCTTACAAGTGCTTTTATTTGCTGGGAAATAAGTAAGAAGAGTGAAATTGCAACAAAATTGCTATATCCCGCCCCCTTATTACTCATCCCGACCCCTATTTTCATTTCATTTTCCAATTTTGCCCTTCTCTTTAAAACATCTTTCTAAAATTTATTTTTTCCGTTGTTTCGAAAACGAGTGACGGTAATGATTTTTTCGATTATCTTTGTATTTCGTACAATACTTATGATAACGAACCTCGATTTGCAAACGAGTGGAATGCGCAACATTATCGTTATAGCGATGAATATGTTAATTATGCTTACGGCAAGGATAGCGGGTTTGATGAAGGGGACGACAATACGGGTCACGAAAATGACGAGGAGGAACGGGTTTAAAAAAAAACAAAACAAACAAACATTTAATTACATAATACAAAAAACGTAATTACAATTGTAATTAATAAAAGTACGTAAATATATTATCAAACATTTAATTACATAATACAAAAAAACTAAAAGTACGTAAATATATATTACATAATAAAAATACGTAAATATAATTACATAATAAGACAATTTAAAAAAAAAAAATCCGGAAAATGGCTCATTCGTGTGAATTACACGAATGGATCTGGGCCAATTCGTGTAATCTACACGTCTGGGCCGTGGCTCATTCGTGTGGATTACACGAATTGGCCCAGGTCCATTCGTGTAATTCACACGAATGGACCCTTTTCCGTTTTTTTTTTGTTTTTTTTTTTGTTTTTGTAAATTCAACCATTAACGATTAATACAAAATCAAAATAACGCGATTTTAAATTTCTAACGGTTTGAAACGGTTTTTTAAATTTTGAATTTTAAATTTATGACTGTTTGAAGCGTTTTTTTGAATTTTGAATTTTAAATTTATGACGGTTTGAATTTTAAAATATTAAGACGGAAAATTTATGACGGTTTGAATTTTAAAATATTAAGACGGAAATAATAAATTTGGTGGTCAATTAATGATAAAAGGTAAAGAAGTAATTGTGGGGGGCGAGGAAAGCGGTTATGATGATGGGAACGACAATACGAGTCACGAAAATGACGAGGAGGAACAGGATAACACGGAAAATGAAGATGAAGATTTTCGAAACACCGGAAATGCGACGGTACATTTCGATTTACGAATTTCCATTTTCCGATAGCAATCATTTAAATTTTTACAAAAAAATGCCGATTAAAAACTGTAAAACTTCAAATGGCCATAACTTTACGCTCGGGTGTCCGTTTTCGATGATTTTTTTTTTCAAATCGCTTATCTCGACGAGACAAATGCAATGGTAAAAAAAATAAAAAAATTCAGTGGCCCATTCGTGTGAAACACACGAATTGGCCTGAGCCGATTCATGTGATTTACACGAATGGGCCTAGGCCAGTTCTTGCAAATCACACGAGTAAGCCTTGGCCCAATCGTGTGATTTACACGAGCTGGCCTAGGCTCATTCGTGTAAACCACATGAATCGGCCCAGGCCAATTCGTGTGTTTCACACGAATGGGCCATTGAAAACATTTTTTTTTTACCATTGCGTTCGTCTCGTCGAGATAAGCGATTTGAAAAAAAAAATCATCGGAAACGGACGCCCGAGTGCAAAGTTATGGCCGTTTGAAGTTTTTCCGTATTTAATCTGTATTTTTTGAAAAAAAAAGTCAAATGATTGTTATTAGTTAGCGATTTTTATATTAATTATCGTTAAATAATATACAAAAATTAACGTTAAAACGATAATTTTGTTCGTTAACACGTTAATGTTGTTTAATATTTCAATTGTTTTGTAATTAACGTTAAGCGGTTTTATTTTTAAAGCGGTTTTATTTTTAAAGCGGTTTTAAAAATCGAGTTTTAAAATAACAAAGGGGAAAAAACAAAAATTGGTGGGTCAAATAATTAACAAAGGGCAAGAAAGTAATTATAGGGGGCGGGATGAGTAAAATGGGGGGCGGGATATAGCAAACCCCAATTGCAAACCCAGTTGGCAATTTAGTTCAAAAAGTAGGAAATCGCTATATGGAACGACGATTGTTCATCAACCCACCAAACATGCCCTTGGGTCAGCCCTGAAACTGAACTTATAAAAGCGGAACCGAAGTTATAAGTGAACAAAACTTAAAGGGAGTGACTTTAATTACAAATGAATGTGGCATTAATCAATTTACTCTCCTTCCTCATTATTTACCAACGACATCGCTTGTGATACGTAAATATAAAACGATCTATATTGGTTTTTCTAGTAATAAATTTAATTATCAGTAAAATTTAAAATAAGGCCAAAATCCATAGTTATGTTACATTTTAAATTCTTTCGGTAAACCATTAACACAAATTTTAAATGTTCGTCACAAGCTTGTAACAGATCAAACAGTACCTATATAGATGGAAAAAAGACAACTTAATTGTGATTATTTAAGTTACTCTTATAGTATTAACTATCTAATTATGAGATATTTAACCCGTTAAAAACTCATGACTTCTTACATCTTACATTATTAAAATGCCATCAATCTTAAATCTAACATGTTCAATACAACACAAATTCTTATTTCAGACCGATGTATCCGTCTTAAGCTTAAGACGGATACCATATTCTCTCACAAAATACTCATCAAGGGTGAGTGGAGAGCACATGGGGGAGCCCACCTTGTCCCCTCTACCCATTTCCTTTCACAAAATACCCGTTGTAAGATCGACCCGTCTTAAGCAAGACCTACTGTCAATACAAATCCCAAACCTTCTTTTTTACGTGTTGCAGAAAACCACCATTTCCATACAAATCACAGTGAAAGCTAAAAGACAAAACACATAAAAGTTAAAAATTGTGATTTGTGAGTAGTGCCAAGCAATATCAAATATCCAGCCAAAAACCATTAATTACTGTTTGTACTTTCACAGTTTCACCCACTACTATCCTACTACACTGAACCAAAATTACCCCCCCTTTTACCAAAGTCACCCTTTTATTTCATTTTATCTCCACCCACATTATTTACTGTCTCGTTAATATTTTAATAATCTCTCCCCCAACCAAACCAAACAGAGATTATGGCAGCTCCTCCATCCCTTGCCTGTGGTACGTAAATATAAACCCGGTCTTTATTTGTTAGTTTTATAAGAGACGGTCTTACACTAATTTAACGTAAAACCGTCTTATGCGACATTTGTGAAAGTTGGGCATGTTTATTCCAATAAATTGAGTGTCTTTTTTACTCTATCTTTTTGGTTGCTTTATTTTGTGAGGTAGTTTTTTTTTATTATAACGCAATTAGATACCAAGTTTTCATGAAAGACGGTCTTACACGATATTAACGTGAGAACGTTTAATATGAGGATTTGTAAAAGTTGTTGGTTCATCTTATGTTAATTGCTTTATTTTGTTATAGACTTATAGTGTGAAATTATGACACCAAGTTTTCATGAGAGACGGTCCTACACCAAATTAACGTGAGACCGTCTAAAATTGTGAAATTATATATATTTCTGTAATTTCTGTAATAAAGGATAGATACCAAGTTTTACAAGAGAGTGAGAGACGGTCTTAGACTAAATTAATGTGAGACCGTCTAATATAAGGGTTTGTAAAAGCAGTTGGTTCATTATATGTTAAATGTTTTATTTTGTTAGTGTGAAATTATATGAATTTCTGTAATAAACCAAGTTTTCATGAGAGACGATCTTACACTAAATTAATGTGAGACCGTCTTGGTTCATTTTATATTAATTGTTTTATTTCGTTTTTATAGTGTGAAATTATATAATTTGTTATATAATGATTTAATTTTACAGAAAATGAAATAAAAGATCATCCGTACCAACGATGCGTAACCCCAGGACCAAAGGGAGCGTACGAAGCCCGGTTAACGGACTATGGTTTGTACGTTCGAGTTGACATGCCAGGGGTCCCACCAGACGGAGTAAAACTGGTGAAATATGGTGAGACTCGTACCGTGACATTCTCTGGTAAAGCACCTATGTACTGGTCTGGGTACGATTCTTCGTGTCGGGTTTATGGTGGTTCCGTTGTGTTGGACCAAGACCCGAACCAGGTTGAAGTTGAGTTGAGTGTGAAGAATGGGTGTATGAGGTTGTTGTTTCCGGGTTCGAATGGTACGCTTCATTTCTCGGGTCTATCGAGTTCAGGTTAGTTTTTGTTAATCACCCTGTTTTTACAGGTTTAAAGTTTGTATTTTGATGAGTATTGTGTAGTGTATATGTATAATTTGATTGATTTAGTTGCATTAGAATGTCATACTTGATTAGTTAAGAAACTTTATCACCTTGTTTACTTGTATTGTTATGTGAAATTCTTGTTTCAAACGGTATTAAATTAAGACGTACCCACATAACACAACCGTTTTAAATAATGTTAAAATGAAAAAAAGATTGTGAGATGTCTTAACTTAAGACGGTCGTAAGCAAGACACACTCCATGACATGAAATCGATGAAACTATTAGATGAAAACAAAAGTTTATGGTGTAAGGGGCTTGAAAAATTACTCCCTAACCTACTAGCTTAGACTTTTGCTAGAGACGGGTTACCCATCATCCCGTATAAGCCAACTATCGAACCCAACCCGAAATGGATAGATCATGAACTGTACGTCATTTGTATTTTGATCAAAGAGGCCGAGTTTCTTAGGGTATTTGGTTGGGTTATGAGTTATAAATTATGATGCACACATATGACTTTTGTTCACTTGTTAGTTAATTTAGTCCTTGCTATTGGTTGTTCATTGTTGGGTCTCAACTCTCAAGCCTTAAGCATTAGCTTAGACTTTTGGTTACGACAATGCTTTGTCGTTTTGTACTCCCTCCAACCCGTCCATTTCTTCACACATGTATTCCTGAGGGAGCTCAAACGTGTTTAAATGCGAGTTTAAGCGTTTAACTTTGAACTCTACATAGAATCAGAAATTGCATTACATAAGTTGAAACCAGTTTCGTTGTCATATCAGTGTAATTTAAAGCAATTGAGTTTAGTATCTATCAGATTTTCGGGTGTTTCAGAAGCATCTTCACATTTGCAGGGGGTAATTTTTGTGTAGATAGTAAGCTGAAGTAAACTACTCAAAACTTTCTCGAACAATGCCTCCGTTGAGTTTGGTACCTTGGGTGGGTTTTCGTTGCCATGTGTGAGAGGGGAAAATGGGTTATGTAGCTGAATATTTGCTTTATTTTCCCATTTCTGAGCTTTTGATACTTAAGGTACCTGCGAGACCCTAGCAGTGCTTGTGCTAAAATACTGTGTACAGAGCTTTACCGTACTTGTGGTCTTACCCAGCTTGAATCCAGGCTAAACTATTAACGATAGTTAGAATGTTATATTGCTTGGTGCTAGTTTGCTGCAAGGCTGATATGTCCCTTGAGTTGTGTTCGCCGTAAAATATTCTTCTTTCACAGCTTGTACTTGTCTTTGTATAACTTCCAGTTTACATTTCTATATCTATCTATGAGAACATTTCATATAACAGGACATGTAAAGTCTCCATGAGTATGTTTTCTCAGTTTCCCTTGTTATCGAACTTCTATTAGCCTCTTAAACTGTTGGCATGAGCTGAAATCCCATTTCTCATAGCTCAAATTTTAACTTGGGTTGTTGATTGACACGATTCTCACACATTCGATATTTTGATAGTGTAATGTTAAACCATTACACGGAGTACTGGATTTGCTAAATGTGTGTCGGTACTCGTTATTCACTAATTTTAGGTTTATTACTTTTTACAGTATCTCCCACCGTAGAATTCTCCCACATCAACCCTTTTCTGATCCAGGGAGTGGAAGGAGTGTACGAAACCAGGCTACTCGAAGATGAAATAAGTGACTGCATGTACATAAGGATGGACATGCCCGGACTTGCTGCAAACCATTACTTTATCAAATCAGATCCTGAGGAAGCTGAGCAAACAGGTGTGATTTACGGAGGAGCAGGCGATAAGGAACATCCTCTCGACCAAGGAGGTCGTGCCTACTACAGTGGCTATACCCTTCATTGTGGTTGTTGCCAGATTGCGGAGGTGCGACATGAAATCAAGGACGGGGTGGTCAGGATTCTCATCAGGAAGCGCAAAATCCGGGGTCTGTAGACTGCTAACTTCGTAACTTGGGTTTGAACTCCAGGATGGAAGAAGGTGATCTGTGATCTAGAGAGCATTTGGAGTTTCGAAATGCGATTGTCTATGCATAACTTAAATCAACTATATTTATAGTTTTGTTAAGCTGGAATTTTATCTTAGATTGGAATCTGGTAGGTTTGGTGTAACACATACAGCAAGTTGCAGCTTGCAGGAGTGTTATGGCTAACAATGGAGTATTAATTAACAACAAATCTGTGTTACTGTCTTACAGGTAATGATCCAAAGTTATCACAGAGTTATTATAGTACTCGATTCGCACATTTATATTCTTCCCGAGTTCCCGTTTCACTTTCTGGATCAAAATTTTCTGACACTAAAGTATACCGAAAACTATGAAAAGTTCATATCAGAGACTAAAATAATTTTATTCATTACTCAAAACTCTTTCACGAGAATATATTTTAACTCAAAAGTGTAACATATAAATGCAATAAAACCGGCCAACGTAAGGCTTTCGAAAGTCAATGGCAGTATGGCACTGTGGCAGTGACAAAGTTTATCGACAAAATCCAACAACGATTGCATCTTCTTGCTGCTGACGCGCATAATCTTAGTCTCGGTATGACCCAGAACATCAACAAGGCTTGAAATTAACATTATAAGTAATTAAACCAGACCGGTTCAACTCCAACTGCACCTTATCATAAACCTTCTGCTTAAAATCCTTAGTCCCTTTAGATATCTCCTCCATCGTCATGGAAGTCGCGAGTACACAGGTTTCAGCCTCAATGATCTCCTGTACGAGGTCATTTACCTGGTTTGAGTACGTGAGTTTTGCGTACAGCACAAGTGATGCCTCGTTGTCGACTTTTGGTCCGATAGTGAAAACTGCAAGGAGCAGTACGGCAGATTGAATTCTGACTAATCAAACTACCGAGTGCTAATTTACTGAAAGACCGTCTCAGACAGGTCATACTATGTAATCAAACGTGTACGCAACAATAGACAATGGCATGGTAGGTTATACAACCATTTCATCAAAAGGCAATGCAAATGCTCTATCAGACCCAATCAATTCAATTTTATTTTAGATGATAGTCCTAGAATCTAACGAGCTATTCCAGGCCGAAACAAAATGAGAAAGTACTAGTACAGCCATGTTTGAGTAATGTTGATCCAACAAATTATTAATCATAGATTCAAAGAACTCCCTTGATGTGAAACTTAGAGCTCTTCATTGAGAAGAACACGGAAGCCATTAAAGCTCTAACAAGAAGCTTGGTGAACAAGAAGGAGGAAAAGTTAGTTGAGAGAAAAAGCTAAATAAAAGAGTTTGTTATTGTGATTAAGTTAAACTATTATGTACAACTGATTCTAGTATTTATAGTAAAGGAAATACATAACTAGAATAGAACATCTAGAAGAATCCTGTAACAAACTAACTGACTACTATAGCTCAATTAGCCAGGCTCAATAGCCTCTGTTTCACAGCCTCCCCTCAAGTTGGAATGGCTGTATTTTAAATCAAATAGCAATCCCAACTTGGAAGCAAGAAAGAAGTGTTGTTGTTGGCCCAAGGGTTTTGTCATTAAATCTGCCAACTGCATGCTAGATTTCACATAAACTGTAGACAACAAACCCTCCTGTATCTTCTCCCTAACAAAATGACAATCTATGTTGAGGTGTTTCGTTCTTTCGTGAAAAACTGGATTAGCTGCAATGTGTTGGGCAGCTTTGTTGTCATAATTAAGCTGCACTGATAGAGGAACAAAGACCTTGAAATCAGCAAGTAAGTTTGTAAGCCATACCAATTCACTGGATGTGTAAGACATCGCTCTATACTCTGATTCTGCAGTAGACTTAGACACTGTTTTTTGTTTTTTTTTGTTTTCCAAGAGATAAGTGATTGTCCCAGGAAGATGCAATGACCTGTCAAGGATTTGCAGCTAAACTGACATGCCCCCCAATCAGCATCACAGTATGCTCTTAATGTTAGATCTGAGGAAGATGGATAGAACAGGGCTGCATCTACAGTTCCTTTTAGATACCTCACAACATGTAACGCGGCCTGCAAATGTGGCAGTCTAGGTGCAGTGACAAACTGACTCAGGTGTTGTACTGCATAAGACAGATCTGGTCTAGTCATATTAAGGTATAATAACCTCCCAATCAGTCTCCAATAGACCTCTGGATCTTGTACAAGATCCCCTTCTTCTGTAGAAAGTCTCAAACCTCTTGGCAATGGAAAAGAAGCATGATGACTGTCTTCCATGCCAGTGTCCTTAAGAATATCCAGTACATACTTCCTCTGATTGAGCAGTATGCCTTCGCTAGTTCTTAAAACTTCTAGACCCAGAAAGTACTTGATAGGACCCAAATCCTTGATTGTAAAAGCCTTGTGCAAAGCCTTTTTAAGATGAGCAATAACCTCTACATTATCACCGGTTATAAGAAGATCATCTACATAGACTAACACCATGACCAGGCTCCCTTTTCCTGTCTGTGTAAATAGAGAGTAGTCATTCTTGGATTGCACAAAGCCCTCAGTTTTCAGCAGTTTTGTGAGTTCTATATTCCATTGACGTGAAGCCTGCTTTAATCCATACAAAGAGCGTTTTAATTTGCAGACTTGAGTGGGTTGGGCCTTGACATACCCTTCTGGTGGAGACATATACACTTCTTCTTCCAAAAAAACCATGGAGGATAGCATTGTTGATGTCAAGTTGATGGATAGGCCAAGCCCTTGCAGCAGCTACAGCAAGAAGCACTCTCACAGTGCTGAATTTTGCCATAGGTGAGAATGTATGCTTGTAGTCTTTACCCTCTACTTGATTGTAACCCTTGGCCACCAACCTAGCCTTATATCGTTCAACAGAGCCATCTGGATTGAATTTTACCTTATAAACCCACTTTGAGCCTATGGGTCTAAAACCAGATGGTAAAGATGTTAACTCCCAGGTCCCATTTGCTTCCAAGGCCTGTAACTCCTTGTTCATTGCCTCAATCCAATTGAGATCTGTCTTGGCCTGTTTGTATGATGTTGGCTCAACAGTAGATAAAACATTATTGAGAGAATGCAGGTAACTTTCTGGGTAACTCTCTACATTGAAGACAGAAAAAGCTGCTGAGATAGACACATTTTTTTTCATGCTATAAAGTAGGACATTCAAACTCCTAGAATTTGGAAGGAATCTGCTTAAGCCTAGTGGATTTCCTGGCAGGAATAATGATGTTATTATCTTGAGCCATTCTCAAGTTATTATCAAAGCAAGACTCTGGGATTGGATCAACAGAAATTTCTAGGTTAGATGGTATAGGGAGATCATGAAGAGACTCATTATTGTTATAGTTATGAATTTGATTCATATGAAAATTATTATTAGTATTATTTGAAGTATTATCTGTGAATAAAATGTCTGAATCGAGACGAGACAGACTATTTGAAGGAAACAAAGTTTGATTGTTTTTTTTATGATTTTCTAAAAATGGTAAAACTATTTCATGGAATAGAACATCTCTGCTTACAAATACTTGATGAGTTTGTAAGTCATAGAGTTTATAGGCCTTTTGACCATAGGGATATCCTATGAAAACCCATCTCCTGCCTTTAGCTTCAAATTTGTCCTTGACAGGACCATGCTTAGGTGCATAACATAGGCACCCTAAAACCCTAAGCTCATCATAACTAGAAGCCTCCCCTAGTAAAACCTCATGAAGAGTTTTCCATCCCAAGACAGCACTAGGTAACTTATTAATGACATAAGTTGTTGTCAACAAACTATCTCCCCAGAACTTCTTAGGTAACCCTGCATAGAGAAGCATAGCTCTAGCTGTCTCTACTAGATGCCTATGCTTCCTCTCTACCCTACCATTTTGTTGTGGTACACCTGGTACACTTCTCTGGTGTATAATACCTTTGCTATCAAACATGTGCCTGCATTCATGCTGAAAAATCTCTGTCCCATTGTCACTTCTTACTGTCTTCACAGTTTTGTGAAACTGATTTTCTATTTGGGCAAAAAAAGTTGACAGAATTGAGACAACTTGAGTTTTCAACCTCATTAAAAAAGTCCAAGTGATTCTAGTATGATCATCCACAATAGTCAAAAAGTAACTAGCTCCTGACAGGGTGGTGACTTTATATGGTCCCCATAAGTCAACATGAATAAGATCAAAAGCATGCTTAGCTCTAGAACTACTTCTGACAAAAGGTTGTCTATGAATCTTAGCCATAGTACAAGTATCACAATGATAGTTTGTGAGCTGTTTACATTCAATGCCTTCTATATGCTGCATTTTTACAAGAGAAGTGTGACCTAATCGAGCATGAAGTTGAGCTAGATCAACTGCTCTATTATCTTTGCTAGAACTAGACACAACTTTAATTCCTTTATTATTGACAGTGCCTGTTACAACATCCCTACAGACATCTGTGGTTAAACAACTACCTAATACTTCATTCTTCAACAGCAGTGCATTAAGCCTGTAAAGACCTCCAAGTCTTGGACACACTGCAACTGTCAGACTAGAAGCAGGGTCCTGTATCACACATTCATCCACAGAAAAATGAATGAGTAACTTGGAAGTGTTTAACAACTGCCCAACAGAGAGCAAATTATGTTTAAATCCAAGAACAAACAACACATTATGAAGTGTCAATTTAGGAGAAAGCATAATAACTCCAGAGAAAATGACCACTTTTGTTGTTCCATAAGGTAATCCAACTAAAATGGGCTTGGATAAAGGTCTTATGTTGGAAAACAATGCTTTGTTAGCACTCATATGATCACTGGCTCCTGAATCTATTATCCAATCATGCTCAGTTGCTAAGACATTATGCAGGAAATGAGAGGAAACATGAACTTTACCTGCAAAGTTCACATCAGAATAATCCATCACAGTTTTATCAGAATGCTGAGACTGCATTCTTTGCATCATGTCCTGATACACAGCAGTCACAATTTCAGGATCATATTTAGCAAATTTGTTAGCACCTTGACCATTGATGGAGTTAGCTTGACATTCTAATGGTGTGTCTGCATACTGAACTGCAGCATTAGCAGAGAATTTCCCTGAAGTGACACCCTTAGATGGAAATCTGGCAAAATACTTAGCCTTCTTCTTAGGATGAAGGACAAAACAAGACTCTCGAGTATGTCCTCACTTGTGACAATGATTACACCATCTCTCATTTGCAGGTTGAGATTGTTTACCATCTCTTTTCCACACATTCCAAGGTTTCTGACCACTAGAACTCCCAGCATGTAAAGCACTAGTTTCTGGTATGATTTGCAGTCCACTAGTAATTAATTTCTGTGATTCAGCCTGACGAATGATAGAATAAACTCTATTCACATTAGGAACAGGATCCATGGCAAGTATATTGGTCCTTAAGGTCTCATATGTGTCTCCTAATCCCATGAGAAAGGTCAAGACTCTTTCAAAAGAAGCATTCTCTAGAATTTGTTTCAACAAATTACAGGTGCACGAAGCCATAGCTCCACAATTACAATCAGGATAACTCTCTAACTCTTCAATATCATCCCAATTTCGCTTCAGTTTATTGAAGTATTCAACCACAGAACTATTATCTTGAGTAGTGTTTCTTAATTCTTTCTTTAACTGAAATAACAATGGAGCATTAGTTTGACCATACCTTTCGCGCACTTCTGACCAGAGTTGTCGAGAAGACTTACAAGACAAGAAACCTTCCCTGAGAGTATGATCAATTGAGTTAGTTAACCAGCATCTCACCATGAAATCACTACGCATCCACCTCTGGTAAGTCGTTGATGCAAGCGCCGGCATTGAAGTACTTCCGTCAAGAAAACCGAGCTTATTCTTCGCTCCAAGTGCAAGATTAACTGCGCGACACCAAGAGATATAGTTCTCTCCATTAAACTTTGTTCCGATGACCTCCATTCCAGGATAATCCGAATTATTGAGAAATAAAGGATCATCGAATGAGTTGAGAGTTGTATTGACGGAATTAGCAGAATTTGCTGTGATTTCTGGCATTGTTGTTTGAAATCAAATTTTCAGAAAGATTTCTTGCAAGAATTGAGATTTTTGACGAAAACAATTGAAATTGAAGTAATTGTGACCTAATTTCTTCAAAGAATTAGGAATTTTGAACTAAAATCGAAAAAAAAACAGAATAATATGATCTGGAAAAAATTGCGGAAGAAATGTGTATATTGAAACAGGATTAAACCTGCTCTGATACCATGTGAAACTTAGAGTTCTTCATTGAGAAGAACACGGAAGCCATTAAAGCTCTAACAAGAAGCTTGGTGAACAAGAAGGAGGAAAAGTTAGTTGAGAGAAAAAGCTAAATAAAAGAGTTTGTTATTGTGGTTAAGTTAAACTATTATGTACAACTGATTCTAGTATTTATAGTAAAGGAAATGCATAACTAGAATAGAACATCTAGAAGAATCCTGTAACAAACTAACTGACTACTATAGCTCAATTAGTCAGGCTCAATAGCCTCTGTTTCACAACATAGTGTGTTGCAGGATACCAAGGTAGTCGCGAGGACAACCTTGATCAATGAACAGCGTGGAACCAACCAGTCAAAAAGGTTCTGTTGTCGATTGAGGCCCACAGGATGTCTAGATTAGCAAAAGGGGGGCGTACAGGGTGTCTAGAACAGACATAACCTAATGATAATGATGTCAAGTGAGTTATTTCTGAAGCAGATCATAAATACTCTAAATTATAAAGAATAGACACCATATACTCCGAATTACACCAAAAAATCATGACCATGAGAACGATCATCTTTTCCTCTCTTTTTCCTTCAACAAAATCAAACTCGCAATCATGGCAAGAGTACAGACTAATCAACACATTCATGACATAATAAACATCTCAGGATGTATTTTATTATTAACAAATATATTAGGCAATAGCCGTAACGTAATTAAGCAAATTAAGTAGAAGAACCTTATTCATGCTCCAAAATCCAAACTAAATACTTAATATCTAATTATTAACTAACTAGTATACTAGACATATTAATATCCAACATCAAAATTAAGCAGTATCAGTGTCGGTCAATGTGTCAAGCCAGGTTGGTGGGAGCATCCCAGTCTGCTCATTTACCGTCTTCATAAGTGGCGGCAGCATGCTATAGACCCCAGCTATGTCCTTCATTGACCCACCAGAGCCGCTTCCTCCATCCAAACCGGCCCCACCGAGTCCTGACGACCAGACACTGATCTTAGGCTGTAAACCCTGAACAGCATTAGCATTGATCTTAGCCATCTCTTGGTACACACCCGAGTTGATCATCATATAGTCCCTTAGAGCAGGGTAGTTTCCATCAAGAGACTTAAGAAGGGTAGAAAGGTAAAATCCTTGTGCTTGAGCTAAGGCTACGACTCCCTTCGCCTCCTTCTTCTTGGCATAGACTTCAGCATCGGCCTGCTGCTGACGCGCATAGAATGACGCTTCTGCTTCTGCCTTTGTTGCCTCAGCTTGCTGTTGCTTCCCATATAGAAGTGCATCGGCTTCTTTTTGTTGGTTGTACAGATTCCTGTTGGCTTCTTGGACCTTGATGTCGTATTCAACAGTCGCCTTACTAAGAAGCTCGACCCTCAGCTTCTCGGTTCTTGAGATAGCATTCTTCTTCTCCACCTCACTCTGCAGCTCGGCCTCTCGAATGGCCACGACCTTCATGGCCTCAACCTCTGCAAGCTGAGAAGACTGGGCCCACCCAGCCTTCTGAGCCATTAGTTCGGCAGTGGCTTTCGCCACATCAGCTTCCTTTTCGTTCTCAAAAATCTTAACTTCACTTTGCACTTTGATTTCTTCCTTCTTTCCTTCTCCTGCCCTTTGTGTAGCTATAATCCTAGTCTCAGCATCGATTTTCGCAGCGTTTTGTGTTGTTTGGTATATATATGCTGATCTTATTCATCTTATCATTACAATAGGTTAGCTATGTTTATATACTAGAGCAATTACATATGAATGGAAAGAATATGTGGAGAGGCTCCTCCAATATTTACAACAGTCATAAAATATCCTATTGGAGGCAAGGAGCTAATATTGCTATATTTGTGTCGATGGGTTCATACTGCATAATACCCCCCTCAAGTTGGAGCATGGAGGCTCGAGAGACCCAACTTGGATAGAAGATCATCAAAGGAGGTCCGTCCTAGTGCTTTGGTGAAGATGTCAGCGAGTTGGCTCTTCGTATGGATATAGCGTGGTTTAATGGTGTCCTTAAGAATCTCATCCCGGATGAAATGACAGTCAACTTCGATATGTTTGGTGCGCTCGTGAAAAACGGGGTTCTTGGTAATGTAGAGTGCAGATTGGCTATCACAATGAAGGTCGATCGGGGTAGTGTGGGGAATGCCGAGGAAATGTAATAGGCCTTTGAGCCATTTGAGTTCACACACTGTGTAGGCCATGGCGCGATATTTGGCCTCCGCGGAGGAACGGGAAACCGTGTTTTGTTTCTTAGTTTTCCAAGATATAGGAGAGGAGCCGAGGAACACAATGTAGGCGGAGAGGGTGCGACGGCTAGTGGGACACGACGCCCAGTGCGCATCGCAATAGGCATGGAGGGCAAGATCAGAGGTGGAGCGTAAAAGGAGACCTTGTCCTGGATTGTTTTTGAGGTAACGAACTACCTGAAGTGCAGCGTGCCAGTGGTCGAGGCGAGGAGCGTGCATGAACTGAGCAAGGATGTGGACGGAGTAGATGAGCTCGGGACGGGTAATAGTGAGATAAACCAGTCGGCCAACTAGGCAATGGTAGGGCCGGGGATCGTCGAGCACTGCGGCTTGGGAGAGAGCCAAGCGATGGTTGGGTTCCATGGGCACGGAGGCAGGTTTGGAGCCAAGGAGACCCGATTCGGTGAGGATATCGAGGGCATACTTTCGTTGAGAAACAAACAAGCCGGTGGTATTGCGAGCGATTTCGAGCCCCAAAAAATATTTAAGAGGGCCGAGGTCCTTCATGTGGAAGCAAGTACTAAGGTAGGCTTTGAATTGATTGATGATGGTAGACCGGTTTCCACAAATAACAAGGTCATCCACGTAGATGAGAACATGGACTTCGGTGTCGGGTTTGGTGAGGGAGAAAAGGGAGTGATCATATGGGCATTGTTGAAAACCGTAGGAGGTAAGGGCGGAAGCGAGCTTAGCATACCAACACCGGGGTGCTTGACGGAGACCGTAGAGGGATTTCCGAAGGTGACACACCTTCCCATTTGTACATTCGGTGTAGCCAGGCGGGGGTTTCATGTAGACTTCCTCGTGAAGGTCGCCGTGTAAGAAGGCATTATGGACGTCCATTTGATGAAGTTCCCAACCTTTGGCGGCGGCAATGGCGAGAAGTGTTCGAACCGTGACTAGTTTAATGGTAGGAGCAAAGGTTTCGTTGTAATCAACCCCTTCGACCTGTCGATTGCCCATGACTACTAGGCGAGCTTTGTATCGTTCAATGGTGCCATCGGCATTATACTTGATCTTATAGACCCATTTTGAGCCTATTGCTTTTTTGTGAGATGGAAGCGGTTCAAGAGTCCATGTATTGTTGCATTCAAGGGCCGTAATTTCATTTTTCATCGCAACTTGCCATTGAGGTACCTGCATAGCTTCATGAAATGTGCTTGGCTCGTGATTTTTGGTCACGACCGAAAGGAAGGCTCGATGGTTAGGAGAAAATTTATCATAAGTAAGATAATGAGTAAGCGGATATTTCGTACCTGGAGACGATGTGGGTGCGAGGAGAGCGTGAGTCGAGGGGCGGACAGGGGCTTGAACGAAGCCCGTACGAGGGGAGTTAGGAAATTTGGTTCTATGTCCTTTGTCCATGGGTGGGTCAATTTCATGTGTGGGAGAGGATGAGACGGGCGGTGGAGACGAGTCGGGAAGTGGTGTGTCGGTGGTAGTGACAGCCGTGGGGGGTGAGTCAGGAGGGGAGAGAGTTGGAAGTGAGGTATCGGGATGGGGGTCGATGTGCGTTGGATTGGGTAGGGAGGCAGGGAAGCTGATGGATGTTGGGAAAGTATGGGACGGGTGTGTAATTATGGGTATGAGTGAGTCATTGGCAGGGGATGGGTCGATATTTGGTGTGTCGTGTGTTGGGAGGGTACGGTATGGGAACTCATGTTCAATGAACACGACGTCGCGGGAACAGAAATAGGTGCTATTTTTGAGGTCGTAGACCCGCCATCCCTTTTTGCCAAACGGGTAACCCAAGAAGACACATTTTCGACTACGAGAAGCGAATTTATCCCGAGAGCGATTAATATTTCGGGCGTAGCATAAACACCCAAATATGCGAATGTGATCCATAGATGGGAATTTTTTAAAAAGAAGTTCGTAAGGGGTTTTACCATGGTGAATCGTGGAAGGAGTACGATTAATTAAATATACCGCTCCTAAGACGCACTCGCCCCAAAATAAAATAGGTAAGTTAGCTTGAAAAAGGAGGGCCCGAGCGACGTTTAAAATATGTCGATGTTTTCGCTCGACCCGACCATTTTGTTCGGGAGTGTCGACGTTTGATGTTTGGAAAAAAATACCGTTTTCGTAAAAAAATTGTTGAAGACAAGTAAACTCGGTACCATTGTCGCTACGAAATGTTTTGATCTTTTTATTAAATTGACGTTCTACCATGCTAAAGAAATTTAATAAAGTTTGTCGAGAATCACTTTTATAACGTAACAAATATACCCACGTTGCGCGGGAAAAATCGTCTACAATAGTTAAAAAATAACGAGAGCCGCAAGAACCATTTTTGGAGTAGGGGCCCCATAAATCGCAATGAATGAGATCAAAAATGTTCGCAGCATTATTCAAACTTAAAGGAAAAGGCTGTCGAGTTTGTTTAGCGCGAAGGGAAATATCGCAGTGTTTGCTAGCAAAAGAAGAACAGATATGTTTATTATTAAAAACAGGTAAAAAACGAGAAATACTCGAGGAGGGATGACCCAACCGCCGATGCCAAAGTGCAACCGTGTCAAGAGGTCCCACCGTGTGTGCATACGCCTCATCAGGCCGGACCCCATTTAGGAAGTAGAGCCCCTCGCATTGCTCACCCGCACCAATCACCGTCTTCGAGGAACGGTCCTGAATTAAACAAAATTGATGGGAAAATTGTATAGTTAAAGAGGGATCAAGTAAAAGACTAGAGACGGAAATCAAATTACAATTTAAATGTGAGGCATATAAAACATTGCGTAAAATGAGTCGGGAAGAGAGATATATATCTCCACTCTGAGTAGCTAGTGTAATGTCACCGTTGGGAAGCCCGACGGATAATGGGTCGATAAAGCGAATATTAGAAAATAAATGTAGGCAACCCGACATATGGTGGGATGCACCGGTATCGATAATCCAAGAGAGAAAAGAAACATTACCACCGAGACGATCGGTTGGTCCATATTCAGCCTTTCGGGCATTCCACATGGTAGTGAGATCCTCCAAGTCGCGAGGGCTTAGAGCATTGAGGTCTAGTTTATCGAGGGCTGCCAATGTGGAACGAGAAGTGGATGCGATGTTACCTGGAAAAGAGGCGAAACCAGGGGGAGCATTGTGGCTGGTCACGGGTGTGGGAGCAGTGACCATATTCACTTTCGGACCAGACCCACTGCCACGGGTCTTTGTTCGTTCATACAGGGCTCGTCCGCGTATGTCCGGAACGAATACAGCATTTGTTAAATCAGTAGCATTGGGGGCAAGGTAGATGCGGTCACGAGGACGGTCGCCCCACCATTCGGGAAAGTTTCCCGTGACACGAAAACAAGAGTGAAGAGTATGGCCAGACCTTTCACAAGCAATACAAAAAGGTTTGGACGTATCCTGAGATGGGGTTTGGGTAGGTCGGTCGGACTTGTAGTGACGGCTCCCGGAGAGGCGATTGTTAGTGTGGACACGAGCGGCGAAGGCCATAGTATCAGGTTGAGGAACGACTCTGTTTTGAGAAAAACTACGCACCCCTTCATCTTGGAGAAGACGGTTATAGATGAGATCAAGATTGGGAAAGGGACGAGTACCAAGAATTTGGGAACGAACATTATCAAACCTATCATCCAGACCCATTAAAAAATCCCGAACCCGTTTCTTATCTCTACGAGTCTCATAAATACTTACCCATGTTGGAGTAAATGTCCTCAACAATAGTGCGATCACATAATTAAATATCAATAATAAGAATACAAAGGGATGATGAATATTATAGTCAACTGGTCAACATAAATCGGTAACGATTGGCTCAATTGAGTTTGACGTTACTGTCGTATGACGGTGGTGATCAGTTGATCCCTTGAGGTCACACCTAAAGGACAATCCCCTAATCATGTACATTAATTAATTGTATAGTGATACAGATTAATTAATCCCTTAAAATGAACCAAGTTTAAATTGTGAGTGAGAAATATATCTTATTGTAATATGATTAAATAAGATTCATTTTGGTAATTTAATTGTTATATTACTAAGAATGCATTATGTTTATGAAACATTTGAGATAAGTAAAATTGGTCGATTATAATTACAAACTGTTGTAGATTATATTAACCAAATATGAGATGACCCATTTTATTTACATGTAATTATTAAATGTGACTTAAAATGTTAAGTCTAATTTATTTGTTATAAGATTGCATTTAAATTGGTTAAATGCACATTTATAAGCAAAATTACATGTTACATGTCACATGTCACACTTGTGACAAATGACAAATTGCAAAAATAAAATGGACACCCATTTTAAGTGGGGTGCACCGGTTTTGTAGTGTATATTAGGGTGATTAGTTTTTGTGTATTATTCTAATTGAGAATTAGACACAATCATACAATAGACTAATACCTACACTCAACCTAATGTCTTGTTAAGAACAAATGAAAGGGACAACACCACACCCATGTGATGGGTGGGTGGCCGGTCATAGCTACCAAGAATAAGAAGGATTATTTCCTTCTTATTCAATACACAATCTCATTTCATTTTTGCATGTAATCCTTATCTCTCTAAATCTCTTCTTTCTTACTCTAAAACTCAAGAAGTTTTCAATACTTAGAGTTCATATTAAGAAGTTTTCAATACTTAGAGTTCATATTCTCTAATAATATACTAGTGTAGTATTAAGAGTTATTAGATCATTTTAAAGGGTTACTACATTTAATACTAGTGTAGTATTATTTTGTAGAGATTAAGGGTAGTCTTGGGTGCAACTAATTGGAGAGTTTCTAATTTGAAACTTGGAAGATCATCCTTCTCATTATAGCTCAAGAACAATATTTGAAAGGAGTTCAAATATTGTGCCCATATTTTCATAATCAATGTAAGAAATGGTTCTTTCCTTTATATTTTGTTATGCATGCATAAGGTCCTAATAGTTTAAGAGTAAACTATTAATAAGATGATATTAGAAATGTCTAATATCGAGTTTAAGAAACTTACAAGTGGTATCAGAGCCAAGGTTGTTGCATGCATAATCGATTTATAGTTTTTTCGAGTTATGGTAACTTAATGAAAACTAGTAATTTGTGTTTTATAAGATAAAATCACAAAGTTATTTGCATGTCAATATATTCTGGTCCTAATATTATTTTAGGTCATTTTGATGATTTATGGAAATTTATAGTGCTCAAATATGATTTTTAGTGTTTTTATTACATTTTAATGAGTAAAATGATGTTTAAAATGCTAAAAATAGTTAGACTTACCTTCTGACCTTGAAATTTTTACACAATATCACACATGCATTTTACTTACTTTATGTAAAATTTCGTGTGAAGTGGATTTGTTTCGTGTGATTTATGATTTTTATATGATAAAATGAAATAAATAAAGGTCAAATGGTTAAAAATACTTCCACTTTGAATCTGACCATGAAATTTTAGTATGTTGTCACATGCATGTTTTCCTGTCAAACTGGAAAATGTTAGACTGATATGATTTGTCTAGCATGATTTATGAATTTTTAATGTAAAAATGGCATAAATAGTGACTAATTTAGCAAATATACTTCCGATTTGAATCTGATGATGAAATTTTAGTATGTTGTCACATGCATGTTTTCTTGTCAGACTGGATAACTTCAGACTGATGTGATTTGTCTTGCATGATTTATGGATTTTTAATGTAAAAATGGCATAAATAGTGACTAATTTAGAAAATAAAGCTAAAATAATTTTCATGACAAGAGAAAATTATTCCTGGTTGCATAAATGTCCCACATTTCAGATCTAAATTTTAAAATTTAATATGATTAATTTTTGCATGCTTTGTGTATTTTATTTGATAAAACCGATAAAGCGCAACCAATTTTCTCTAAACCGATTCAAAATTTTTAAACCATGATTTTTGACATTATGAGTGTCATGGAAATGTTCCAGAATGTACAAAAATTTAAAATTAAAATTTTGAAATTATTGTAATTAAATTTGGATTTATTTGATTAAAATATTATTTTAAAGTCTAATTATGAGCAATTATATAACAACAAGTTGAATTATTGTCAAAATTGAGTGATGACTAATTTTTGAGGCCTAAATGAGTTGGGATAATTAACTTGGACTTAAATATGATTTAAGTATTGTTTGGTGATTTTAAAGTGTTATTATCACGCATTTCCGTAAAACCGGGTTATATTCGATATAAACCGTTAATTAGTGCGATTTGGCATTTAATATGAGCATGTTTTGTACATATTATAATGCTGAATTTTATTTATGAATGTCATATTTTCAATTTATGAATGTCATATTTTGGTTTATGTAATTTGGAATTATGTAATTTTTCCTTGTATGGCCTTAGTTTTAATCGATATTGCCCGAAATGTAAGGGAATATTGATTCGGTTGTAATTTAATGTGATTTCGTATCACTTTTATTGTATTATTTTATTTTACAAATGTATAATAGGAAATTATTGTAATTTTATTATATATTTTGTAACTAATTGTAAAACCGGAGGTTCCCAAAGACGGTGCCATTCGGAAAGGAGTTCCGAGAGAGACGGTGACCTTGGGAGGCGTGCTTATGAAGTTCAAGGGACCAAAGGAGTTGGTTTCCGAACTTGTAATAGATTATATGATTTTCTATTCTAGGAAAGGCCATACTAGGAGTTTTATTTTTATGCTTGCATTTTTATTTAATATGGGAGTTTTATTTTTATGCTTGCATTTTTATTTAATATGTTTGCATGCATTGCCAAATCGCCATAACATGACATGCATATTTATCGAGTATTCAATCGTGTCAATTTAAATAATCGTTAATTCATCGATTTAGTTCACTTTAACATGATAGATTATAAATTGACATGACCTCTCATAACCAATAATTGAGATCAAGCCTTACCAAATGTAGAACCCATGAATCCCAATTTCGCAAGGAAGTAGGCTCGGCTCACCGGGGTGCTAAACTTGTTACGTTGGGTAAGTGGGGTAATAAATGTTATTATTTCGGAATTTGGATTGAGCTCAACGGAAGTATTCGCGACCGTAGCCGCATGTGTTCCGGGCTAAAGATAAATATTAATGTAATATTATCGACCGAGAGTTCTAATGTAGAATCGATTAAAGAGTTAATCCACCGAATTATGTTAATGAGGGATGAATCGGCGTACCGTGCCCAAGTTGATATGAATTTGGATCTCGGAATCATTTATAATAGTTGGGTAGAGGTCACTATTTAAATGCTAAACTTGTTTAAAATGTTTACAAGTATTTAAAACGATAAATGTTAACATTTCCTTTATGTCTTTAAAATTTGTAGTCATAATTGTTTATTCGCAATGGCAAATGCTAATTCGTCCACCACCACATATGCTCCAACTCTCACAAATGTCTCATGGCTTCGATCCTTCATGGATCGATGCAAGTTAGAAAAGAATGGCGCTAATTTTACCAATGGGGATATGCAACTCCGCTTGGCCGCGGCGGGTGACGACAGGTTTCGTTACCTTGCCAAGGCCTCTCCCACCGCACCTAATGAAAGGTCAACCGCCACGCAAGGCGAGCCTATGAGGCTAGCCACAAAGAGTCCGCCGCGATAAAAAACGTTTTGATCTTCTCGTTGGAGGCCGATCTTAAAGGGAGTGCCATAAGATGAGCACGGCCTATGAGATCTATGCCAAGCTTGTGACCATGTTTTTTCACAAGCTCCTAGGATCTTACAATATAAGACGGCTTCCAAATTATTCAACATGAACCTAAAAGAGGACCAAAAGTTAGCCCTCATGTACTCAAATTGATTGAACATGTTGAGACTCTTAAATTGCAAGGGGTGACCATTCCCGAACAACTCGTTATCGACCGAGTCTAACATTCCTTGGGGAAAATCAAAGCATATGTAAAGTTTAGGGTAAACTACAATATGCATAACATGATAAACATCTCTTCATGAAATGCACAAGATGCTCGTGCAAGACGAGAGAAACATGGGCTAAATGTTAGCACTTCCAAGGATGTGCTCCATATTAATAGAAGGAGCAAGGGGAAGTTCAAGAAAGGTGATAGTAAAGGGAAAAAGCCCTCAACCTTCAAAGGAAAGGGAAAAGCTATTGAGAATAGCTCACCCAAACCTAAGAAAGGTGCCTCAACCGAGGACAAGTGCCATTATTGTAATGACATAGGGCAGTGGAAGGGAAATTGCACTAAATATCTAGGAGATATCAAAACTGGAAAGATGTTTCAGTTGGTAATTTATCCATATCGTTTATGTTATGATCTCAACTTTGGTATATAGATACAAGTTATGACTCTTACCCTATTTAACTGTAATTAGGGCATCCTAGCAAAGATAAAGGCAAAGACAAGCAAGCCTAAGAAAGCTTTTCAAGGGAAGCTAAGGTAGCTACCTATGATTGAAGTTCTATGGAAGCTTGGTCTCATTTTGAATTGTCAAAATTTTGGGATGTATTTTGAGACATTGTTTTTAGAACTTTTATAATTTCCTTGTTTGACATGGAAATTTGTTCAATTCCTTTTACTGACATTGGCTGTAATTGGATTTAGTGACTTGGTTTTCAACTCAAGTCACTCGGTTTGTTGAAACTTTTAGCTCTAAAAACTTGTCATCATACTCTACTTGCTAATAACATAAATTGTATCGACTCAAATTGATCATATTAGTATTATGATGATTGGATCATTATAATAGAAGACTAAGAATTCGATTCTCACTTTGAAAGATCAATTGCTAAGTCAAAATTGAGTTATTGAACTCAAAGTATGGAGTCTACCAAACCAATTGGCCACACCACTTATAAAGATTGTAATTGACATGAATATGAGTACACCTCTTTAGATCTTATAGAACTAGTCTATGTTGAAGCTAAGATTCGATGTCTTTACAAAGAAGTCTTTAATAGATCACTTAAGGTCATGTTGTGATACTTCTACCTCCCTTGCGAGTATGAGTACAAAATTGTTTGTGGCTCATAAGGCCATCTTTAAAGAAAATAGTTGTATTTTTCTAAAGATAGAGTGGGATAAAATAAGCCACAATAATGAAAAACTAGTTAGGAACTAGTGAGAAAACCAAAAAAAATGTTCTTAGGTTAGACTCAAGACTAGTGAGGAGACCAAAAGAAAGCGTTCTTAGGTGAATCCTTAGACTAGTGACGAGACCAAAAGAAAATGTTCTTGAAATAATAAGATTATGATCTATGAAGTGGAAGTACCTAGAAATTTTATGAAATTTGATTTTCTAACATAAGAGACTTATGAAACTAGATGGAATCTATGCAAAGAAAATGTTTTATTTGGAGTTGTCCAATTGAAGTTGCATAGATAGACATGTAGATGTCTTCAAAAGCTAAGTTAATGTGTAACTATGCTTAGATCCAAATCATCAATAAAATACCTCATATTAAGTGTGTACAAGATACACAACAAAACCACATGTCCAAATAGGGATTTGGAATAGGATGTGTACATGACACAAACCTAAGATGTAGAGGCTATGATGATATTTTCTATTATGAGATAGAAGAAGGGTTTCACTTGAATTGTCGAAAAGTCATGTATAGACATGAAATTCAGTGGGAGTTAAAGTCATGTATAGACATGAAGTTCAGTGGGAGAAACTCTTTTCCACGTGAATGACGTTTCATTCGTTAAGAGTAATGTATTCGTATTACCTTTTTGAAAGGAGTGGTTGGATTTTAATGTTGGATGAAAGAGGGCAACATGTATACTAAAATCAAAATCTATTGTGGAATAGAAGATTTTAGCTTGGCATTTAAAAGGTATCTTATATCGATAAGATCCTTAATATATTCAACAAGTTAAATAGGTTGTTTATGTTGATAAAAGTGGGATCACTATGAAAGGGTCATAGTCATCCACTGAACCTAAGAGTTGTTGATCGCATGAGACCAATCATATATGCCATTACATGCACATACCTTAATGAATTGTATGCTGGGAGCATGACAAGCCTAAAACAAACAATCCAAATGAGTGTCATTGGATAGCCTATTAGAAAATCCATAGGGTTCTCAAGGAGAACTAGGGATTCATTCTTGTGTTTGGTAGAGAAAATTTGACGATGTGGTAAAGGTTACACAAACCCAAATTTCCAAACTTATAAAAGGATTTATCGAAATCCTAGGGGTACTTTTGTTATATAAGAAGCGAATATCTAAAAGAATGATTGAAGAGTCAATCATTATAAATTCTACAAATAGAGACCTAGTACATTATGATGAGGATAAGGTGGTTTAAAAGGAACTAATAGTAGATCCCTTCACCTAAATACCTATCAGTTATCATGATAACGAGTGGGAGCATCTTTCAAGTTAAAGAGCCCAACACTAGATAGAGATCTAGACATGTACGTAGATGAATTCATGATATTAGGAATAACGTTGGATGGAAGGAAAAAGCAATTCACAAGGTTGGAATAAATGAATATATGGTATATTCACTACCCAAGCCTTTATTGCCTTTAATAAGATCGTCATGAATTGTCATGGACGAAATAAACTTTAGATTATATGATATGAAGCAATAACATTGTGTTGATTGTTCATATATGATAATCACATTTATCGTTTGAGTTTCTAAAACTTGTTTTGTGCTTTGTTAAATCCAAATGGGTTGTAGAGACAATTTTGAACCCCATTAAAGTGGATTGTATTAACATAGCACTGGCCCATAATCACTTATATGAGGTGACATCTCGAAGTGACTAGATTGTGGTGCGATTGATGACAAGTTCGACTGTCATAGGGTCATAGGGATGACCAATCGATCACATAGGCAGACTGTATGAGACACTCTGTCGGGAAGTGACCGCTTATAGAATTCTGGCAATTCTTGTAGCCTGGTCGTGGCAAGAGCTACTAGTATTCTTTTGAGTCAATTCTTTGACTAAAGACTGTTCACCTAAGGTGGCACAGTTTCAGAGTGACTTTGATTTATGCTCTACGACCTTCGTAACTGGGGTCAAATGGGCATCTTTTGGGTCATGATGAGCTGTGGCTATGCAAAGGAAATAGTGCGATAGGAATTGTCCATCCCTTGTCAGGGTTGTTTTAAATCTCAAGGCCACTCGAGGAGGAGTAAGCTGAAAATGCGTGGCCACGCTCGGAAGGTATCTATGGTAGATAATTCCGTCAGACAGTTACTCTCCAGATCGAGGAAACCACTCTTGATCTGAATCACATAACAAGGACGACCTGCAAAACACTTGCATTGAGTGGGAGAATTTGTGTAATCGGACAGAGAATTGGTGACCGCACACATGGTCTCGGACAAGTGGGGAAGATTGTTGGAGGTAAATGTCCTCAACACTAGTGGCGATCGAACATACTTAAATATCAATCATAAGAATACAAGGATGATAATATATAGTCAAAACTGGTCCACATAAATCAGTACGATTGGCTCATTGAGTTGCCGTACTTTCGTATACGTGGTTGATCAGTTATCCCTTGAGGTCACACCTACGGACAATCCCCTATCATGTACATTAATTAATTGTATAGTGATACAGATTAATTAATCCCTTAAAATGAACCAAGTTTAAATTGTGAGTAAGAAATATATCTTATTGTAATATGATTAAATAAGATTCATTTTGGTAATTTAATTTTTATATTACTAAGAATGCATTAAGTTTATGAAACATTTGAGATAAGTGAAATTGGTCGATTTTAATTACAAACTGTTGTAGATTATATTAACCAAATATGAGATGACCCATTTTATTTACATGTAATTATTAAATGTGACTTAAAATGTTAAGTCTAATTTATTTGTTATAAGATTGCATTTAAATTGGTTAAATGCACATTTATAAGCAAAATTACATATTACATGTCACATGTCACACTTGTGACAAATGACAAATTGCAAAAATAAAATGGACACCCATTTTAAGTGGGGTGCACCGGTTTTGTAGTGTATATTAGGGTGATTAGTTTTTGTGTATTATTCTAATTGAGAATTAGACACAATCATACAATAGACTAATACCTACACTCAACCTAATGTCTTGTTAAGAACAAATGAAAGGGACAACACCACACCCATGTGATGGGTGGGTGGCCGGTCATAGCTACCAAGAATAAGAAGGATTATTTCCTTCTTATTCAATACACAATCTCATTTCATTTTTGCATGTAATCCTTATCTCTCTAAATCTCTTCTTTCTTACTCTAAAACTCAAGAAGTTTTCAATACTTAGAGTTCATATTAAGAAGTTTTCAATACTTAGAGTTCATATTCTCTAATAATATACTAGTGTAGTATTAAGAGTTATTAGATCATTTTAAAGGGTTACTACATTTAATACTAGTGTAGTATTATTTTGTAGAGATTAAGGGTAGTCTTGGGTGCAACTCATTGGAGAGTTTCTAATTTGAAACTTGGAAGATCATCCTTCTCATTATAGCTCAAGAACAATATTTGAAAGGAGTTCAAATATTGTGCCCATATTTTCATAATCAATGTAAGAAATGGTTCTTTCCTTTATATTTTGTTATGCATGCATAAGGTCCTAATAGTTTAAGAGTAAACTATTAATAAGATGATATTAGAAATGTCTAATATCGAGTTTAAGAAACTTACAACCCAATCACAGCGGCATGGATTGCAAAAACAGGGTGGCAGGGGATCGCAGTCAAGAAGATCGTCCCAAAGTTTAATCATCCGGCCATAGTAGGACATCAAAGTTTCCGTCGGTCCTTGTCGACATGCCATTAATTCTGCCTGCAATTGATAAATACGAGAGTCGTTTGCTTGGGAAAAACGATTTTTGATATCGAGCCATACCTGTTGTGCCTCGTGTCGGTAGGAAATAGTTTTTCGAGTGTCTTTTTCGATGGAGTTGAAGATCCAGGCGGTAACGAGAGCATTCGTGGACCTCCAGGTTTCGAAAGTGGCGGCTGAGGCAAGCGGCTTAGTGATGGTGCCGTCGATGTAACTGACTTTGCCCTTTGCGAGAAGAGCAAGGTGAAACGAGCGAGACCATTCGTCGTAATTATGGCCGTTAAAACCGACCTGGGTAATGTTGGTACCCGGATTTTCAACGTGAACAAAAGATGGAGGTGGGGGTTTTGAGGAATCGGCAACGGTGGTAACATCAGAGATCGTCATTGAGAGAGTTTTGATTGATTTCATTTTCGAATGTCGAAAAAAAACAAGACGGCAGAAGGTTTAATAACCTAGCATTGATACCATATTATAAATATATATGCTGATCTTATTCATCTTATCATTACAATAGGTTAGCTATGTTTATATACTAGAGCAATTACATATGAATGGAAAGAATATGTGGATAGGCTCCTCCAATATTTACAACAGTCATAAAATATCCTATTGGAGGCAAGGAGCTAATATTGCTATATTTGTGTCGATGGGTTCATACTGCATAATATTTGGCCTTCCCTCAGCTTTGATCCGATCTCTCCTTTCATCTTTGCCTCAGACACGTCTATCTTAGCCTGATTAGCAGCATCCATCTGAGTCTTCTGACCCAAATAAGAAAAATATTCGTGACCCGGAACATCAACAAGCTGCTTGACATTAGCATTATAGATTTTCAAACCAAACTGGTTCAACTCCAACTGCACCTTATCAAAAACCTCCTTCTTAAAATCCTTAGTCCCTTTAAATATCTCCTCCATCGTCATGGAAGCTGCGAGTACACGGGTTTCACCCTCAATGATCCCCTGTACGAGTGCATTAACGTGGTTTGAGTTCATGTCGTGAGGGGACATGAGTTTTGCGTACAGCACAAGCGACTCTTCATCCTCGACTTGCGATCCGATAGTGAAGACTGCAGGGAGCCGAAAGGGGAGTTTCTCCGCACTCATTGCTTGCACTTGGAACGTGTAGTTTACAGGGGAGACGACAACGCGTACACAACGTTGGTCAGGGAGGATTAAGGCCTTTTTAGCGAGCTTAATGTCGGGGATATTCCATCCTGTTATGGCTATGTATTCTGATGGTCCTGCTACCACGTAGTATGGTATCGGCGACATTGTTGTTAATGGTATTCTTCTGGCTGTTTTTCTTGGCGGCGGTGCCGGTGGTGGTGTTTTTTGAGAGAGAGTTTCGTTCTCGTATGTGAGTAAATAATACGAGTCGTATATTTATAGGGTAAGAATGTAAGATAGACTCTTAACTGTACCTAAATTGGGAGACCATATTATTATCAAATACTCGTATCTAATTTCTTAATTCTAGTCATACTACATTACTACTCTCCTAATACCATAACAATATTAGTAAGAGATAATAACAATGATAGAATTATCTCTAAGTCTCTTATAGATGAGACTACAATTCTATTTCGAATATAAATAAAATTACTGAAATCGTCCCTGGTTAAGCTTTTATAATTTCAAAGGCAGATTGAATACCGAGTAATCAAATCATATATATATATATATATATATATATATATATATATATATATATATATATATATATATATATATATATATATATAGATAGCAAAGATCAATTGAGTCCACCCCATTCCTTAGAGTCCTTGAGTCCTCTTTAGAGCCATTGGATATGGAGAGATGGATGGCTAAGATTGATACTCAAAAAATGTGATTAATATCACTCTCTCTCTACCATTCACTAATTAATCACTAATCCACCCTAATTCAATATATATACTTTTTCTCACAATTATTTCTCTCTCATCTCACATAATATTCATTACCTCATCTCTCTAAAACCCTAATAAATTCAAAATCCAAATAAATCACTCATCTCCCCTCTTCTTCACTACCGCCACCTACCCCACAACCACCACCATACCCGGCGGCTCACTGCCACCTTCGACACCACCACCGTTCATGGTGCCACCACTCTCCCTGAACTGCCGCCATCACCACGGCCACCACCCGCCATTCTCTTTTCTTCTTTCTTTTCCTCCCACCTCCGACGCACCACGCGCCCTGCCACCACCGTGCGCCGCCACTTCTTCCTCCTTTCTTCTCCTGCGGCCCTCTTCACGCCCCTCCCACACTGCCGCCGGGCCCGCCGCTGCCTCCTTCTTCTTCTTCTTTTTTTGTTTTTTTTTTTCAGAACTGGGTTATTCCAGATCTGTAGTGTTGTTGTTGTTGTTGTTGTTGTTGTTGTTGTTGTTGTTGTTGTTGCTGGGGTCGTGGTGGTGGTTCTGTCGGGGTAGAGGTGGTGTGGTGGTGGTGGTTTCGTCCTTTGTGGTGTGGTGGTTTCTGTCGGGGCATAGGCCTTTGTGCTGGTGTTTATTTTTTTATTTTTCTTTTCCTTTCTTTCTTTCAAATCTTTTATTGTTTGTAGTTTCTGTCTTGGTTTTTCATTTTTTGTTAGATCTGAAGTTTTTTGTCAAATGTCAATGACTTTTATTAAAGTAACACAAATTATCTATTAAAGTCACATATATCCTTTATTAAAGTAACACTAAATAGTAATTCTAGATTTGAAAAAGGTGTCAAGTAACAATGACTTCTATGAAAGTAACACAAATTCTCTATTAAAGTTACACATTTTATTTATTAAAGTCACATATACCGTCTATTAAAGTTACACATTTTATTTATTAAAGTCACACATATCGTATATTAAAGTTACACATTTTATTTATTAAAGTCACATATATTGTCTATTAAAGTTACACATTTTATTTATTAAAGTTACACATTTTATTTATTAAAATCACATATATCGTCTATTAAAGTTACACATTTTATTTATTAAAGTAACATTTTTTTTCCTAAATCTGAAAAAGTTACACATTATCTATTAAAGTTATCTATCTTATTTATTAAAGTCACATATACCGTCTATTAAAGTTACACATTTCATTTATTAAAGTCACATATATCTTATATTAAAGTAACAGACATTATTTATTAAAGTAACACAAAATGACCTTAAAAGTTACACTTGTTGATGTCAGATCTGTTTCTTTTTTTAATTTTTACTCTTGTTTTCAATTTTTTTTCTAGATCTACCTTGCTTTTTACATAGTTTTTACTACAGTTACACTCATAGAGGACTACAGTTACACTCATAGAGGACTACAGTTACACTCATAGAGGACTACAGTCACAATTATAGAGGTCTACAGTAAAACTCATAGAGGACTAAAGTAACACTCATAAATTTGTAGTAAATTACGTAGATTCAACATGTAATAAAATTCAAAAAATTACACTCAAAATGACCTAAAATTACTAAAGTTACACTCGTAAAATATTAGAGTTACACTCGTAAATCATCAAAGTTACACTTGTAAAATGTTAAAATGATATAAATTCAAATTTTTATGTACAAAACCGTCTTAAAAAAAATTAAAGTTACACTCCTAAAATGTTAGAATTATACTCGTAAAATGTAAAAAATTATATAAATTTAAATTGATAAGTAATAAACCGTCTTAAAAAAATATTAAAGTTACACTCGAAAATCATCCAAGTTACACTCGTAAAATGTCAAAATTATATAAATTCAAATTTTTATACAAAACCGTCTAAAAAATATTAAAGTTACACTCGAAAATCAGCAAAGTTACACTCGTAGAATGTTAAAAGTATATATATTCAAATTATTATATCAAAACCGTCTTTAAATTTAAAGTTACGCTCGAAAATATTACAGTTACACTCGAAAAGTATTAAAGTTACACTCGTAAGGTGTTAAAATTGTTTAAATTCAAATTTTTGTATACAATCCGCCTTAAAAACTTAAAGTTACACTCTAAAACATTAGAGTTACACTCGCAAGCATTAAATTTACACTCATAAATCTCAGCAGGTAAAAAGTGCTCAAAAGTGCTTAAAAGTGTTTAAAAAGTGATTAATTAAAAGCTAGAGAGAGAAAGTTAATTAATTAGTGCATAGGTAATTAATTAGTAATAAGTGTATATTTTAATCTCCCAAATCTCAGCCATCCATCTCTCTCATCCAATGGCTAGGATGAGGACTCAAGGACTCAAAGAAAATGGTGGACTCAATTGAACTAAGCTATATATATATATATATATATATCTATATTATTAAAGGAAGCTTTTTTCGAGCGATTATAGAGTCTCCAACTTTTCGAAAACACTTCAGCATTCCAAATTATACAAACTACCCATATAAATATATTCATGTATTTCCGTTGTACGCAAAATTAGCATATAAAAAGTTGGATGTATCCTACAACCTATAAAATACGGAATGTGATATACAACTATTCCATATTTTCATGTTCTCAAAAAAATGGTGATGCACTACAACACCTAATAATATAATTAAATCTGAAGATTATAAAATTCTACCATGAAAGTTAGATTGGATAAAATTAATATACAGAAACCTAAACAAACACTATTACGTTAATATGTTTGTATATATATATACATGTATTTTCATTCAAAAATTAATAATCACCACTTCACGTTATATTGTTTTTATTTATGTTTCTTACTTTTGTTGTGTTTATTTATTTAAATCTTGCGGTTTATATTGTGTTTACAGCTTATTGTAGCATTAGTCTACAAATACGTTGTTTTTGCTTTGAATCATATTATTCACTAATGATTTTCTGACAAGTCTTATCTATTTTATGTGTAGGTTAACATACATTACTCTGTATGATTCTGATGAAGAAACAACGATCGATCAATAAATTATTCGGTAAGGTCGCTTTTGAATTTTAACATAGAGTAGCATAAATGTTTCATTTTCGGATTTTTTGTGTACAAATGTATGTAGATAACTTTATTTTCTATGAAATTTCAATACATCTCAACTAACTTTTACGTATAATAGACTATTAGTAGTAGTATACTCTTATATGATAAGCATACAAAAGTCCAAATTTACTCCATATACATAGATAGATGGGGTTTTTCATGCTTATATATTAACCTGTTTTATTTATTATTCTATGTTCTGCACTTAACACATACTCCACTATACATTAGAACATGAAAGGATTATGAACTTCTTTTACGATAAGAACGTATAATCAATTATTCAAAGGGAAAATGTTATTAATACCCTCCCTTTGATCAGGTTTAACATAATGACTGCCATAAGAAATTAGGACCAATGAAACAGAATTATTATTCCCTCCTTTCTTCAATATTTGTTTACCATTATTTTTTCGAGAGTATTTTAATTAAAAGGTAAACAAATAATATAGACAGAGGGAGTACTAAACTCAAACACCATGTATGTTACAGATTTTTTTTTGTTACATTGACGAAACTCTTACAATTATTTCAAATCAACGAAATTTATACACTTTAGTAACAACCGCGAGATAGCTTAGAATTTGAATTGACATATGGTTATAACGACACGTGTTTCTACTACCATAAGATATACGATGAAACTTTCGTAGTATAAAATAGAGTATTACTCTAAATTAGAAGTCTACACACGTGTATAAAATAGTAACAATGCTTTACGTCAATTGGGGTATCAAACTTATCACGAGTAGGGATACTCTATCAAAGAATGTGTTATGAGAAGTGGAAATAGAGTCAAAGTAAAGTTCTACTTCAATTGCCATTTTCAAACGTTGTTTATCATTATTTTGTGACTAACAAATGGTTAAACTTATAAAATATAAAGTTACTTTTTCAATTGATGAAAAGTTATTGCTCACATGTATTCCTCAGTATGGTTGTGTACTTTTAAACTGGAAAATATTAAAATATTTATGGGAGCATAATATTTTAGGAACATCAGATCGAGTACGTATGAGACTCTAACGATGTCACCTCCCCTAAATTACCTAGAACATAATATAAATGGGATAAACTTTAAAATTAGTTGATCAAGACGTTATCAGTCCATCACAACCACTTTATCATTTACTTATATTATATATACACTATAGAGCACTATAAATAGGCTCGTGCATCGCACGGGCATTAAATCTAGTATATATATAAAAGAGGCTTTTTTCGAGGCACGTGAGTGGTTCCCCTTTATAGGAACTCTTAAAGTAAAAAATAAATTCATATATATACTTTCCAAGTTATGGTTGAACTCTTAGATTTTTATTATATTTTTTAAATTAATTATTTTCCTAATAATATTATCAACTTTTCAACATTATATTCATACATATACTTTCCAAGTTATGGTTGAACTCTTAAATTTTGATTATATTTTTTAAATTAATTATTTTTCTAATAATATTATCAACTTTTCAATTTTTTAAAAACTCTTTAAATAAAAGTTAAATTCATAACTATTATTTGTCCCACATTGGAAAATAATGTAGATGTGCTAAAAATATTACATATAAATAATAGAATTTTCCCACATTGGAAAAATAATAAAGTGGGTAATCCTATGATTATAAATAGGACTCATCCTTAAACCTTATGTATCAACCCAAAAATTTTGAATCTCTTAAATATTGTCTTAGAGATCTCTAAAAAAGTTTGTAGATGTGATGAATATACTATGTATAAATAGTAAAATTGTCCCACATCATAAAATTAACATAAGGTGGGTGATCTTATGATTAAATATAGGAATTATTCTTGGACCTTATATAACAAACTAAAATATTTTAAATCTCTTAAGTATTGTCTTAGAGATCTCTTAAAAGTTTGTCTATTATTATCTTCACAATTGTTAAATTTACATCATCAAAAATTAATTTTAAAAGGTATTATTAAAAAAATTTAAGTATTGTAAAAAAAATTATGAAGATAATATAATTAGATTCGTGGTGAAAAAAAACCCTTTAAAGTATAGAAACTCATATTATTTGGACATATTTGGTGCGTTTTTAGTATATTATTTGTCCTACATTGAAAAATAATGTAGATGTGGTGAATATATTACCTATAAATAGTAGAATTGTCTCACATCAGAAAATTATCATAAGGTGGGTGATCTTATGATTACAAATAGGAATCATATTTGGAACTAAAGTTTCAACCCAAATTTTTTTGAGCCTCTTACATATTGTTTTACACAACTCTTAAAATTTGTATTATAATTTTCACTATAGTGAAATTTACATCATTAAAAATTAATTTAGAAAAATATCATAAATAATAATTTTGATGGTAAACTATTTAATGTGTTATTTGTTACACATTGAAAAAAACAATGTAGGTATCGTGATTCATGAATATATACTACGTATAAATATCAAAATTTGTCCCACATTAAAAAATTATCATAAAGTGGAGTGATCATAAATATGATCATCGCACGAGCTTTTAAACTATTTTTTTATATTGTTATGTTAATAAATGACTTTAAAAATTTAATAAATGACATTTAAAATATTTTTATATTATTCTAATATTAATATAACAGTTTAGTAACAGTTAAGAAATAAATATTATATGAAAAAAGATGGTGTACTACTTAGTTTGTTATTAGTCCCACATTGAAGAATAATGTATGTGTGATGAATATATTACTTATAAATTGTAAATTGTCCCACATTGAAAAATTATTATAACATAGGGTGATCCTATGATTATAAATATGAGTCATCCTTGAACTTAGGTATAAACCTACAATTTTTTAAGTCTCTTAATCATTGTTTTGGATAACTCTTACCAAAATGGAATTATAATAGTCACAATAATTAAATTTACATTATTAAACATTAATTTAGATTATTATCAGAAATAATAATTTTGATGATAAACTACTTAATGTGTTATTAGTCTCACATTGAAAAATAATGTATTTGTGGAAAATATATATACTAAGTATGATTATAAATAGGAGTCGTTTAGTCTCTTAAGTATTGGTTTAATGAACCTTTAAAATTTTGTATTATTAATTCCACAATAGTGAAATTTACATAATCAAACTTAATTTAGAAAATTTAGAAAAATATCCTATATAAGTAATAATTTTTATGGTGTACTACTTAATAAGTTATTTGTCCCACATTGAAATATAATACAAGTGTGGTAAATATATTACGTATAAATAGGTATATTGTCCCATATCAGAAAATTATCATAAGCTAGGGTGATCTTATAATTATAAATAAGATTCATCCTTGGAACTTAGATATCAACCCATAATCTTTTGAGTCTCTTAAATACTATCTTAGAGAGCTCTTAAAAATTTGTATCCACATTAGTGAAACGTACATCATCAAAAATTAATTTAGGAAAATATCATTAAAAAATAAAGTGAAAAATATTTTATTTATCTCAATATACATTTCCTATATTATATTCAAGTGGTGTTTATAATTTGTATATAAAATTTTGTACATTCAATTCACAAAAAATGTTGTGAAAATGAGTCATCTTTCAACTTAGATATTCACCCAAAATCTTTTGAATCTCTCAAGTATTATCTTACAGAGATCTTAAAAGTTTGTATTATTATCTCCACCTTAATAAAATTGACATCATCAAAATTAATTTAGGAA
>JAIUZE010045529.1:0-13250 GCA_022085475.1 Heliosperma pusillum | reverse complement strand
TTTGGTCATTACTTTTACTCGCCTACCGAACATCGAGTTTTTTTGTTGCGGCTAGTGCGACGTTCTTAGAGAAAGAATTTCTCGAGAATAGGACAAGTAATGGAACCTTCGAACTGTCGGAGATTCAAGAACCAACAACCGAGCAACCAATGGAGGAAACTGTTCCTTCATCATCGGCTGCGGTAAATATTCCTGAGGAACCCAGGAGGTCGGGTAGAGTCTCCATTCCTCCAGACATATACATTGGTATGGTCGAGGAGAATGGGAGAGATGACGTTTTACTCCTAGAGAGTAACGAACCTGCTACCTATAAAGGTGCCATGACCTGTTCCGACTCTAAGCTATGGCTTGAAGCCATGCAATCCGAGATGGACTCTATGTATGAGAATGACGTATGGGATCTGGTTGACTTACCTGATAAGGTTCGGCATCTTCAGTGCAAATGGCTTTATAAAATAAAGCATTCTGTAGAAGGACAACCAGATACATACAAGGCACGACTAGTGGCAAAGGGTTTCACTCAAGTGCAAGGATTGCACTATGATGAAATTTTTGCACCCGTAGTTATGCTGCGTTCAATTCGGATAATCTTAGCGATTGCCGCTTTTCATAACTATGAAATTTGGCAGATGGACGTGAAAACCGCCTTCTTAAACGGTTATTTCGAGGAGGAGTTGTACATGGTACAACCCGAATGTTTCATTGATCCTAAAAATCCTAAGAAGGTATGCAAGCTTAAGCGTTCCATTTATGGACTTAAGCAAGCTTCTCGGAGTTGGAATCATCGTTTCGACCAGGTGATAAAAGAGAATGGATTTACTCGATCGGTCGAGGAACCATGCTTATATATCAAGTCGAGTGGGAGCAAGATGGTCTTCCTAATATTGTATGTCGATGACATACTCTTGATTGGGAATGACATACCTCTCTTAACTTCGGTAAAAGTTTGGTTAAAGAACCATTTCCAGATGAAAGATCTGGGTCAGGCACAAAGAATTTTGGGGATCCGTATCTACAGAGATAGATCACGACGGATGTTATCCCTCAGTCAGAAGTCTTATATAGATAAGATTCTTGAGAGGTTCAGCATGACCAACTCCAAGAAGGGGAACCTTCCAATGGTCTCTGGGATGCAGTTGAGTAAAACTCAAGCACCAAAGACATCGGAAGAGGTCGAGCGCATGAGTCGGATTCCTTATGCATCAGCTATAGGATCGATCATGTATGCCATGATATGCACACGTCCAGACGTGACATATGCATTGAGTATGACGAGTCGATACCAAGGCAATCCAGGTGAAACACACTGGATGGCTGTTAAGAATATCCTTAAGTACCTACGGAGGACTAAGGATTGGGTATTGACTTATGGAGTTGACACTGAGCTATGCGCAATCGGTTACGCAGATGCTAGCTTCCAAACGGATCGAGATGACTCGAAATCTCAGTCTGGATTCGTTTTTACTCTTAATGGCGCTGGGGTCAGCTGGAAGAGCTCCAAATAAACTGTTATAGCAGATTCTACGACTGAGTCCGAGTACTATGCTGCTTCAGAGGCTGCGAAGGAAGCTATATGGATGCGTCAATTCTTACAAGGACTAACCTGTAGTTCCTAGTTCGGATGACCCGATCACCATCTATTGTGATAATAGTGGTGCCATCTTCCAGGCTAAGGAGCCTAAGTCCAGCAACAAGTCTAGGCATGTACAGAACGGAAGGCTCACATGATCCGAGATTACGTGGAGCAAAGGGAGATAGTGATAGACAAGATTGCTACGGATGATAACGTCGCAGATCCTCTCACTAAACCATTGAGATATGATAACATGAAGGGCAACGTTATTTCCATGGGAATCAAACGTGTTCCTGAGTTGTATTAGTTGTTTTATATGGATTAGACACCTGTATCTTTTTCATAAAACTATCTATAAAATCATCGGTTTGTTTTATATTTTGTTTTTCATGTGGGTTGTACTGACAACATTGAACACCACAAAGTGAACTGAATTACATTATATTTGTTTTGGTCCGTAATCGCCTACATGAGCTGATAACTCTGGCAATTATTCTGTGCAGTCGATTGATGGTGGGTTCAACGAGCCATAAGTCAAACAGTTGACTGATCGATCACATATGCGAGTTATAATGATACCTCGCAGGACAATTTTGTGACAACGTTATGGAGTCCTAAATGTTTCAGAACATTAGGTGCCAGGTCGTGGATAGGACATCCATAGTGTTCCTAGAGTCGATTCTTTTGACTATCGACTGTCTCTTGAGATAAAGGCAGTTTTTGGGTGACTTTGGTTTCTTTCTCATGGTCGACCGTAACAGGAGGCTAAGTAGATTTTCACTGGGTCATTTCATACTGCGCTTGTATCTGCAAGATTCGAGTTGAAGAAAATATCCAACCTTTATCAGGATATGATATTTCTCAGGGCCACTCGAGGAGCTGTAACTGAAATGCATGGCCATGCTCGAATATAGATTCGTTTATCAGTTAAGTTACTCTCTAGTCGGGGAAACCACTCTTGATACTGATCACTTGTAAACTACGACCTTTGTGAATACGGACTTTGCAAATTGGTTTACATTGAGTGTGAGAAATTTATTATGGATATGAGAATCGGTTATCGCACATACACTTGTACGGACAAGTGGGAGATTGTTGGAGCCAGTGTCCTCCACATTTAGTGCAATAACATAAATAAATCTCTGTAGGTTCACAGGGTATACTTTGTATAATAATCAGTTGATTAACGTTTATCAATAACGGTTGGCTTGCTAGATAAGTTTGACGTTATTGTCATACAGATGGCGGTGATCAACTGGTCCCTAAAAGTCACACTTATAGGATGTGTTTGAGAGATGTGATTGTTTGAGAAAATAATCATGTTGATACCCTATTATATGAATAATAGGTTAGTCAGTGTATTTGACTAAAAGGTTAGTCAATGTGATGATGAGACGAAAGTTAGCTGAGACGAATTAACTGTAATTCGTAAAATTGAATATAAAAAGTTATATTTAATTATAGTATATAATGTAAGCTAATTAAACATAAACCGTTATAATTAATTGGCAATATATAAATATACGGATATTTATAATTAATGACGGATTATAATGTCGGTCTATGTAAAACGACGATTATAAGATATTACATTATATTGGAACCTAAAATGACCGAAACACGGTATCCAGATACACTCGGGTTTTCGGGTCAATGGGTAGTTATTTGAGGAGACTAACTCTCCTCATATAAAAACCCAAAAAGTGCCGTGAGAAAGTTGAGACAAGAGATAGAAAATTTAGATTTTTCTAACCTAACCTAATTCTCATTTTGCCTCCATCATTCACAAAGAGACAAAAGTGAACTGTAACTTTTGACAAAACATAAAACCTTCTTCTCAACAGTGAGATCGTGTAAGAGGTTTACTTTCTAGCAAAAGAAAAGGGTATTTCTCGGAGCATCTTGGGTGCAACGATTAGGAGGATATCTACCTTGATATCTCTGTTCTTTACGCCAATTTGCTAGGACCGGAGGTTGATTTCTAAATCTCTACTATTTTCATTGTTTTCGTTTATGACTAGCAATATCAAATTATTACTTTTCGTTATAATCCTATAATAATTGTATTGTGGTAATACGGATTTCCCACATCTTGATCACCGAGGTAGGGAAATATGGGGACTTTGAGTTGGCAAGCAAAGATGGTCAAAGATTCAAAGTGAACGGGCAACGAATCAAGCTCTACAAGGAAGGTTCTCTCATAGGAGTAGTCGAGGCTTTGTACCTGATGCATGCATTTTATATGCATGCTTAGCCTGTATTTGCCTCCATTATATGTTTGTATTTGAGCTCCTTTGAGCTATTCTATCATAGTTTTCCCTCGTTTGCTACTCTTGGTGTTCTTGCTGTCATTTATGCAGGAACGAAGCCATTTATGCTTACTTTGGAGGATTTAGGATGAGGACCGAACTTCGAATCGCACACAGACGACAGCAGAATTTCTAAGGAATGAAGTCAGAATCCCTACATGATCAAACACAAGCCATCGACCGACCAAGACATATTGAGCTTAATGGGCCTGATGCCGATCGACAAAGACTTATGTCGATCGAAAACAGAGCTCATCTCAACTAAACCGATCGGCCAAAAGCTATACTGATCGGTGAATACGTCTTATTATCCAAAGACGAGCTCAACTCAGGCCCAACTAATGTACAATCCCAAGATTCATTTCTGAGAGGCGAAACCCTAATTGAAGGTTAAAAGGAGGACGAAGGCAAACCCTGGAGGTATCACATTGTATTGCAAACAATCCCTTGTCACGGATTGGAAGCAATTGTTCATTTATTTCCTTTAAACTTCTCAAAAACTCGTGGCTATTAGTTTGATTCTGGTTTTAGAAGGCTTTCAAGTTATTTTCAGTTGTAATTCAGACATTGTCGATCGGATCCTCTCTCTGCCTATCGACCAGAACTCTCTATCAAATCGATTTTAAGTTTTATTTCGTAAGTCTGGTTATTTCCCTCCTGCTTAATTTTTATAATTGCATTATGAATTCTGAATCCTTTCCCCTCGTATTTTTAGATCTAGTTAGAGCCATGCATAGCTAAACTCATTCTAGGGCTAGGGACGTAATCGATACTTAAGGGAATTAGTTTAGTCAATTAAATCGTTATATTGATTTCTCTGGTTTATTTCATTACGTTAAATTATTTGTGGCCACATCTAGTTGACGTTAGCGTGACAACCTTTTGAGACCGATCCAGTAATCTTGGTAAAGACGACTAAACCATAAAAGGTATTTAAATAGGCAGGCCGACCAAGTACCCTATTTTCCTACCCGAGACTATTTCTATGACCTTGACGACCCCTATTCCTTATAGTTGAGAACTGTCCCGTCCGGCCCTAGACTCTCTTATATTGATCTCCTTCGCTTATTTACATATACTTTTAGTTAGCTTTCTTGCCTTTATCTTGTTTCTTTTATTCACTTCTAACTCAATCCTTAAAAACGACGACCTTAGTAGATTTAGAATTGCGACCTTAGATCAAATTGAATTAGACTACCTCCCCGTGAATTCGATCCCTGACTTGCCACTAGCTATTTGTAGTTAGTTTAGTTGGAGTTATAAATATTATCTGATAACAGTTTTAGCGCGACATAAAATCGTTCATCAAATTGGCGCCGTTGCCGGGGAGGCAACAATTTTAATCAAATTTAGGGTTTTAATTTAATTCTACTACCTTTGTCGATCGACAGTCACTTTTGTCGATCGACGTGCCTTTATTACTGATCTGTTTTGTTGGTTTAAGTGATTTATGCGCAGGAGTAACTCTGTTCCATTGGGAAATTTCGATCCAGAACCAGAGAGAACTCTTCGCAGGAGACGAAGGCTAGTTTACCAATCACCTGTTGTCAGTGATACTGATTCTGAGCCCAGTCCGCCGATCGCCAGACCACCTTTGCCGATCCACAGAACCATGCCTAGACTATCAGAGGATGGTTTACCTTCTGCCGCTCAAGTTCCCACTGGAACTTTGAAGCAATCCCTTACTGCCACGAACTTTAAGGTTGAATCTGGATTTTACAACCTAATCCGCAAGTAACAGTTTGGTGGCAGCCCAACCGAAGATCCCGCGCGTCATATCAACAAGTTCTGTGATTTATGCCAGTTGATAACTCATGAGGAGGTGACGCAGGACGAACTCAAGAGGATGTTATTTCCGCATTCGTTAAAAGACAAGGCCTCATCTTGGCTAGAGACCTTACCAGAAGCATCCAGTAGCCAGTGGGACACTCTTGTGCTAGCATTCTATAGGAAGTTCTTCCCTGCCGAACGTACTGCCCATTTGAGGATGCAGATCACCGGATTCAGGCAGCGATTGAACGAGACTCTCTATGATGCATGGGAGAGATTCAAGGCTCTTGAGAAGCAGTGCCCGCATCACGGGTTCACTCCGGGATTTATAGCTATGACCTTCTACAACTCACTCACGCCGGATTCTAGAAGGATATTGGACTCTGCATCCAATGGTCGATTTGACACTATTGAAGTGGCAGAGGCCAGAAACACTATTGAAGTTATGGCAAGCCACAGCGTTCAGTATTCTCAGCCTTCCTACACCACGGTAGGAGCCATAGGAGAAGAAGCTCACTTCCAGCAAAGTGTGAATTCGCAAATTGAGGACCTTAAGGCACAATTGGCCAGTTTGAAGGTCCGACCACCAAGTCCGTCGATCACCATACCACCATTGCCGATCGGCGCCTTGCAACAACATCCGCTTTCTTTGTGTGAATGTTGTGGGAACTACGGACACTTGTCTTATGGATGTCCAAGTACTGAAGAACAAGTTGCAGCATTCCAGACCTATAGACAGAATGCCTACAACCATTTCAATTAGTCTTACAAGCCTTATGCGCAGCAATACACTCCGCCTAGACCACCAGTTGCTGCGATTCCAACACCTACTCCACCACCATATCAACATCCAAACAAGGCTGCATCCACATCGTCACCGCAACCTTACAAGTCACCCACCTTTACCGACATGAATGATCTACGAAGCATGTTGCAAGGGGTTCTGAAAAGCCAAGAGCACCATATTGCTCAAGTGGCTCGAGTGGCTAAAAGTGACCAAGAAAAGTCTAGCGCCATCAAGAATTTGGAGATTCAATTAGCCCAACTGGCAACTTCACAAGCACAAAGGCAGCCGGGGCACCTCCCTCCACAGCCTCATGACAACCTTCATCAAGCTCTCGCAATCCAATTGCGAAGTGGAACAAGCTACAAGGGTCCTGAAATCCCTACCACGCACTATGAGGTCGAGGACATTACCAATGAAGATGAGCTTTATGGTGCTAAGCCTGCACTTCCTGATGCTCCTAGAGCTGAAAAGGAGGTTCAGGTTGCTAAGACTCCAGTGTTACTACAGAAGTGCCGATCGCCAAAACGAGATGCCGATAGACAAGGGTCCAGTTCTGCATCCGCCACTGATAAAGATGACAAGGCGAAACAGAAAGCTGCACACCCACAAATTGCTATACAGCTGCCATTCCCCAATCGATTGAAAAGTCAGAAAGTTGAGAAGCAGTTCGCCAAGTTCATGGAAGTCGTGAAAAACTTGCAGGTAACTGTCCCTTTTACTGAATTAATGCAACAAGTTCCATCTTATGCTAAATTCATGAAGGACATTTTGAATCGAAAACGTAACTTTGATGACCATGAAACTATTGCTTTTACGGAATAATGTAGTGCAGTCTTAGAAAACAGCCCCCCTAAACAACAAGACCCTGGGAGTTTTTCTATCCCATGCACCATTGGGACCCTAGTTATCGAGAAAGCTCTATGCGACCTGGGGGCTAGTGTTAGTGTTATTCCCTTCTCGATTTGTCAAAGACTGAATATGGGAGACCTCAAGATGACAAACATAACCGTTCAGATGGCTGATTGGAGTATAAGGAGACCCTTAGGAATCTTAGAGGACGTACCCGTGAAGGTAGGGAAACACTTCATACCAGTAGACTTCATCGTGTTAGACATAGCTGAGGATGCACACATCCCCATCATCCTAGGTAGACCATTCCTGCGCACAGCAGGAGCCATTATTGACCTTAGGAAGGGACGTTTGACCCTAGAAATTGGGGAGGAGACCGTAACTTTTAACATGCCTTTGTCTATGAGAAGTCCAATGATCGAGGAAACTGTTTTTGTTATTGATATTGTGGATGAGGCCATTGTGGAAGCTTGGACCACAGCCTTAGAGGTCGATACCCTTGATGCTTTGATGGGTGTTGAGCCATGTGCAGGAAAAACAGGCTTCTTTGATGCAGGAATCAGTCTTGAGATCCCAGCTGATGGAGAGGACGAAGAAGCAGTACCAAGCTGTGACACAGAAGGCCTGCCGATCGACCTTACCTTATGCCGATCTACGGAGACCCCTGCCGATGGAGATTTTGGAGCTACTAGTAGTGGAGAAGCTCTATGCCTTGATTTCTCAGCTTACGTAGCTGAAACAGTTAAACCTGAGCTTAAGCCCCTTCCCTCTCATTTGAAATATGCATACTTAGATGATTTTGAATTGAATCATGTGATTGTCAGTGCTAAATTGAGTGATGAACAGTTAAAATCATTATTAATTGTTTTGCGTCGTAACAGAACTGCACTTGGATATCGCTTGGATGATTTGAAGGGGATTAGCCCTGATTTTTGTATGCATCGTATTAATTTGGAGGAGGGTCATAGACCATGTGTTCAGAGTCAGCGTCGATTAAGTCCTAACATGCATGAAGTTGTCAAAAAGGAGGTCTTAAAATTACTTGATGCCAGGATTATCTACCCGATTTCAGATTCTAAGTGGGTCAGTCCTGTCCATGTTGTCCCTAAAAAGGGCGGGACTACTGTCGTTAAAAATGATAAGAATGAGTTGATCCCCATTAATATTATCACGGGTTGGCGTATGTGCATTGATTACCGTAGACTGAACACTGTCACCCTCAAGGACCATTTCCCTTTGCCCTTCATTGACCAGATGTTAGAGAGACTTGCTTCTCACAAGTATTTCTGTTACTTAGACGGGTATTCTGGATTTTTCCAAATCCCGATTCACCCAAGTGACCAGGAAAAGACTACTTTCACCTGCCCCTTTGGCACCTTTGCCTATCGGCGTATGCCGTTTGGTTTATGTAATGCCCCTGCGACCTTCCAACGTTGTATGATGAGTATTTTCGGATTATATTGAAAAGACTATGGAAGTGTTTATGGATGACTTTAGTGTGCATGGTGCTAGTTTTGATGATTGTCTGGTTAATTTAGAGCAAGTTTTGAAACGATGTGTCGATGTTAATCTTGTCTTGAACTGGGAGAAGTGTCATTTCATGGTTAACGAGGGAGTGGTTTTGGGACATGTTGTCTCTGAACGGGGAATTGAAGTAGATAAAGCTAAAGTATAGGTCATAGAACAACTTCCACCTCCCGTGAATGTGAAGGGAGTTAGGAGTTTTTTGGGTCATGCTGGTTTTTATAGACGCTTTATTAAAGATTTTTCCAAGATTGTTAAACCACTAACCCAATTGCTCCTTAAAGATGCTATTTTTGATTTCACTGATGCTTGTCTTGATGCTTTTAACAGGATCCGTGAAGCGTTGATCTCAGCTCCTATAATCCAACCACCGGACTGGTCCATGCTATTCGAGATAATGTGTGACGCCAGCGACTTTGCATTGGGAGCTGTGCTTGGGCAAAGAAAGGATAAGGCACTTCACGCGATATACTATGCAAGCAAGACCCTAGACAATGCCCAAAGAAACTATGCCACCACGGAGAAGGAGCTCCTTGCCATTGTTTATGCCTTCGAAAAGTTTCGGACCTATTTGCTTGGTTCCAAGGTGATAGCTTACACGGACCATGCAGCCTTGAAGTACTTGTTAGCAAAGAATGAAGCTAAGCCAAGGTTGATCCGTTGGATTTTACTGCTGCAAGAGTTCGATTTGGAAATCAAAGACAAGAAGGGAGCTGAAAACGTAGTTGCTGACCATTTGTCCAGAATTCAGCCTGTCGCTGATCGACAAGATGGCCTGCCGATCGACGACAGCTTCCCTGATGACTCTCTGATGGCTGTTCGAGATACTACTGGTGAGCCATGGTATGCAGACTATGCAAATTATTTGGTGGGTAAGCAGCTGCCTCCGGATATGACCTATCAGCAGAAGAAAAAGTTCTTGTCGGACGTACGACGCTATTTTTGGGATGATCCCTACTTATTTAGGGAATGTGCAGATGGTCTATTTCGGAGATGTATTCCTCAATGGGAAGTGCAAGCTATCTTGAGAGAGTGTCATGCCTCACCATATGCCGGACATCATGGTCCATCACGTACTATGGCTCGAGTTAATCAGTGCGGGTTTTATTGGCCAACACTTTTCAAGGATTGTCGCGATTTTGTCCTTTCATGTGATCGTTGTCAGAGGACGGGTAATATTTCAAGGAGGCATGAGATGCCTCAAACTGGGATCCTCGAGGTTGAGATATTCGACGTATGGGGAATTGATTACCAAGGTCCATTTCCTTCATCACATGGAAATGAGTATATTCTTGTAGCCGTCGACTATGTTTCTAAGTGGGTTGAGGCCATTGCCTCTCCAAAATGCGATCCGAAAACGGTGATTAAGCTTTTCAAGTCAATCATTTTTCCACGATTCGGTGTTCCTAGAGCTGTGATTAGTGATGGTGGATCGCATTTCCATGAGCGAAGGCTAGATAATTTGTTACTGAAATATGGTGTGAACCACCGTACAGGCCTCGCTTATCATCCACAGACTAGTGGACAGGTTGAGGTGTCCAATCGGGAGCTTAAAATTATCCTGGAAAAAGTTGTGTCAACTTCTAGAAAGGATTGGAGTGCTAAATTGGATGATACGCTATGGGCCTACCGGACAGCATACAAGACGCCGATCGGGGCCAGCCCCTATAGGCTAGTATATGGCAAGTCCTGTCACCTACCTGTGGAGCTGGAACACAAGGCATGGTGGGCGACTAAATCTTTAAACTTAGATCCGCAGTTGAGTGGAGAATTGAGGCTACAGCAGCTAAATGAGCTCGATGAGTTCAGATTTGGTGCTTATGAGAATGCTCGTTTGTACAAGGAGCGAACCAAGAAGCTGCATGACAAGTTGATCTTGCCGCGTGAATTTGAAGCAGGTGATAAAGTCCTACTATTTAACTCCAGGTTAAAGGTGTTTCCTGGAAAGCTGAAATCACGGTGGACCGGTCCATTCGAGGTGACCGAAGTGTCTAGGTTCGGATATGTTGAGTTAAAGGGAGATAATGGAGAATTATTCAAAGTAAATGATCAACGAATCAAATTATATCGTGGCGATCCGAATGAAATTGGTGCAGTGGAGGTCATTTATAATGACCCCGCTTCTCCACTATATGCTTGATCGAACATAGGTCGGGTGGGACCTTCATAAAATCCCGCTACCGGAAGGCAGTCCGGATCAGACATTATTAGTTTAGATCTCTAATTTTTATTTCTATTTTGCATTGTTTTATTTGATTTAACAGGGAAACAAGTTGACAAGGAAAAAAAAAAAAAAACTTGGACATTGCCGATCGGTAGTCTTCAAGGCCGAACACCGTGCATGCTTAATCCAGAAATTTGGCCCGCCCTTTGAAGGAATCCTGCAGAAAAAGGAAAAAGACAAGAGTCTAGTGCATTGGGCAGAGTGTGGAAGCTTTAATCATAAAAGCATCTTGATCAGATGTTACTCTTGGGAAGGGAGAAGCTATTGTATCCACACCTTTGTTTTTCCTTTATGCATGCACCGTCCCCCCCTTCCTACACTTCTCTATATATTGTCTTCACTTGACATTTACTCCATCACATTAACACAACAACGAACTCACAAAACAAAAGAAATCATACCCACGGCCGATCAACTTTGACATTTGTCGATCGAAACCTGCAATTAAATCAACATTTTTTGTTTGTTCGTGTCTTGTTTCAGATAATGTCGATGACGAGAAGGAGTGCTGCTTTTAGGTCGAATCTGGACGCGGTTCTGGACAACAATGGCTATGGTCATATCATCTTCGCCGATAATGAACAAAAAGAAAAGTTTGCAGAACTTATGGGAAGACAAATGATTGCAACGCGGTTCATTTGTTTGGAAACATTAGAGGCACTTGGCCTCAAGAAGGGGATGAAGAAACTGTTGAAAAGGTCGGGGTGTGAAGGCCTATACAAAATGCGTGAGCACACGTACCGGTGTCTCACATTGGAGTTCCTGTCAAGCTTCTATTATGATGAAGAAGAACCGGCTGTAAACTTCCGTCTTTTTAATGAAGACCACTGCTTGTATCCAACCGACTGGGGCAACAGCCTAGGCTGTCGGTCGGAGGGAGTTATCACACCGAATGACCCACGAGACGGTACTGAAGATCTGTGGACGGGTTTGACCGGCCTGGACAAAGGCGGTGTTGGTTGGAGATTCAGATGTCATCTCATACATCACCCCGTCCTCCGCTTGTGGGGACTCCTCGTTGGTAGTACTTATTTTGCACGTCCAGAGCCAACAAATATGAAGAATGTCGAGGTGCACATGCTGTTTAGTGCCCTTAACATTGACGGGGGCAAACACTTCAATGTTAATGTGGCTCATTTCGTAGCCAAACATTTTGGAAGCCGTTGTTTCGGGTGCCGTCAAACCTATCATGGTCGGGGGGGTAATAACTCGAATCGCCAGAAGTCTATATGGCAACATTCGGGAGCACAGGTTGAAGATCGTGGATGGTTGTCCTAACGGCGATCCACTTACTATGGATTTCGCAAGTCTTTCCCGCCTTCACTACATCCGTACATTAGGCAATAATTCATGGATGTGGAAGGTACGTTCCACTAACTTGGTCAAGCTTCCGGAGACCGGTATGGATATGAAGGTTCGATCTATCAAGAGATTCCGCAGACCGAGCCCTTCAAACTACACCTATTATCTCCTGAATGAAGTCGACAAGGAAGAACCCGAAGATGCCGATCGGCAGGCTGCTGAAGCCCCTGCTGTCGGGGTCAATATTATCGATCCCCTCGGGGATTATTCAAGGTTCAATCATTACCCATACTCCACTGCCCCATATCATCCTGAAGGTTACGATCCAGCCGCATTCCCTCCTTCCTTTGCAACATATCCCCCCTTCGAGGAACCGAGGACTTGGAATGCAACCTCCAGAGACTCCATGTTGATGGGGCGGTGCAATCAAATGCACCAAGTCCACCTCGACCGCTCGATCAAGGATCACAATATCTACGCCTATCATGACAGCCAAGGTCATTTCCCACCTGGGACAGTCCACCCCGCCTTCTATAACCCAACAACACATTACACTCAAGGAGAAGGGAGCCAGGGGGCTGAGCAATCTGAAGCTGCCGATCGGCAGGAGGATGACAGCCACAACAAGGATGGATCAACAGCCTGGAGCAGTTTTTGGGAGTAATCAGGGAGTACTACTATGACCCTTTTTCTATTTTCAGCATGCATTCATATTGTATACCCCTTCCCCATGCACTATTTCTGTCCTGAACCCACTGTTTCTTGTTCCGCCGATCGGTTTGCTGCTGTTTAATGCTGTTTCCTGCTGTTGTGTTGGGTTTTGGAACCATTGAGGACACTGCTTCATTTGGTTTGGGGGAGGTGACTGTTGTGAACACGTTTTATTCTTGCTAGTTGTGTGTGATTGATGAA
>JAIUZE010045528.1:0-25643 GCA_022085475.1 Heliosperma pusillum | reverse complement strand
ACCTGATAAGGTTCGGCATCTTCAGTGCAAATGGCTTTACAAGATAAAGCATTCTGTAGAAGGACAACCAGATACATACAAGGCACGACTAGTGGCAAAATGTTTCACTCAAGTGCACGGATTGCATTATGATGAAATTTTTGCACCCGTAGTCATGCTGCATTCCATTCGGATAATCTTAGCGATTGCCGCCTTTCATGACTATGAAATTTGGCAAATGGACGTGAAAACCGCCTTCTTAAACGGTTATTTGGAGGAGGAGTTGTACATGGTACAACCCGAAGGTTTCATTGATCCTAAAAATCCTAAGAAGGTATGCAAGCGTAAGCGTTCCATCTATGGACTTAAGCAGGCTTCTCGGAGTTGGAATCATCGTTTCGACCAGGTGATAAAAGAGAATGGATTTACTCGATCGGTCGAGGAACCATGCTTATATATCAAGTCGAGTGGGAGCAAGATTGTCTTCCTAATATTGGATGTCGATGACATACTCTTGATTGGGAATGACATACCTCTCTTAACTTCGGTAAAAGTTTGGTTAAAGAACCATTTCCAGATGAAAGATCTGGGCCAGGCACAAAGAATTTTGGGGATCCGTATCTACAGAGATAGATCACGACGGATGTTATCCCTCAGTAAGGAGTCTTATATAGATAAGATTCTTGAGAGGTTCAGCATGACCAACTCCAAGAAGGGGAACCTTCCAATGGTCTCTGGGATGCATTTGAGTAAAGCTCAGGCACCAAAGACATCGGAAGAGGTCGAGCGCATGAGTCGGATTCCTTATGCATCAGCTATAGGATCGATAATGTATGCCATGATATGCACACGTCCAGACGTGGCATATGCATTGAGTATGACAAGTCGATACCAAGGCAATCCAGGTGAAACACACTGGATGGCTGTTAAGAATATCCTTAAGTACCTACAGAGGACTAAGGATTGGGTATTGACTTATGGAGTTGACACTGAGCTATGCGCAATCGGTTACGCAGATGCTAGCTTCCAAACGGATCGAGATGACTCGAAATCTCAGTCTGGATTCGTTTTTACTCTTAATGGCGCTGGGGTCAGCTGGAAGAGCTCCAAATAAACTGTTATAGCAGATTCTACGACTGAGTCCGAGTACTATGCTGCTTCAGAGGCTGCGAAGGAAGCTATATGGATGCGTCAAATCTTACAAGGACTAACTGTAGTTCCTAGTTCGGATGACCCGATCACCATCTATTGTGATAATAGTGGTGCCATCTTCCAGGCTAAGGAGCCTAAGTCCAGCAACAAGTCTAGGCATGTACAACGGAAAGCTCACATGATCCGAGATTACGTGGAGCAAAGGGAGATAGTGATAGACAAAATTGCTACGGATGATAACGTCGCAGATCCTCTCACTAAACCTCTGAGATATGATAAACATGAAAGGCACGTTATTTCCATGGGAATCAAACGTGTTCCTGAGTTGTATTAGTTGTTTTATATGGATTAGACACCTGTATCTTTTTCATAAAACTATCTATAAAATCATCGTTTTGTTTTATATTTTGTTTTTCATGTGGGTTGTACTGAGAACATTGAACACCACAAAGTGAACTGAATTACATTATATTTGTTTTGGTCCGTAATCGCCTACATGAGCTGATAACTCTGGCAATTATTCTGTGCAGTCGATTGATGGTGGGTTCAACGAGCCATAAGTCAAACAGTTGACTGATCGATCACATATGCGAGTTATAATGATACCTCGCAGGAAAATTTTGTGACAACGTTATGGAGTCCTAAATGTTTCAGAACATTAGGTGCCAGGTCGTGGATAGGACATCCATAGTGTTCCTAGAGTCGATTCTTTTGACTATCGACTGTCTCTTGAGATAAAGGCAGTTTTTGGGTGACTTTGGTTTCTTTCTCATGGTCGACAGTAACAGGAGGCTAAGTAGATTTTCACTGGGTCATTTCATACTGCGCTTGTATCTGCAAGATTCGAGTTGAAGAAAATATCCAACCTTTATCAGGATATGATATTTCTCAGGGCCACTCGAGGAGCTGTAACTAAAATGCATGGCCATGCTCGAATATAGATTCGTTTATCAGTTAAGTTACTCTCTAGTCGGGGAAACCACTCTTGATACTGATCACTTGTAAACTACGACCTTTGTGAATACGGACTTTGCAAATTGGTTGACATTGAGTGGGAGAAATTTATTATGGATATGAGAATCGGTTATCGCACATACACTTGTACGGACAAGTGGGAGATTGTTGGAGCCAGTGTCCTCCACAGTTAGTGCAATAACATAAATAAATCTCTGTAGGTTCACAGGGTATACTTTGTATAATAATCAGTGGATTAACGTTTATCAATAACGGTTGGCTTGCTAGATAAGTTTGACGTTATTGTCATACAGATGGCGGTGATCAACTGGTCCCTAAAAGTCACACCTATAGGATGTGTTTGAGAGATGTGATTGTTTGAGAAAATAATCATGTTGATACCCTATTATATGACTAATAGGTTAGTCAGTGTATTTGACTAAAAGGTTAGTCAATGTGATGATGAGACGAAAGTTAGCTGAGACGAATTAACTGTAATTCGTAAAATTGAATATAAAAAGTTATATTTAATTATAGTATATAATGTAAGCTAATTAAACATAAACCGTTATAATTAATTGGCAATATATAAATATACGGATATTTATAATTAATGACGGATTATAATGTCGGTCTATGTAAAACGACGATTATAAGATATTACATTATATTGGAACCTAAAATGACCGAAACACGGTATCCAGATACACTCGGGTTTTCGGGTCAATGGGTAGTTATTTGAGGAGACTAACTCTCCTCATATAAAAACCCAAAAAGTGCCGTGAGAAAGTTGAGACAAGAGATAGAAAATTTAGATTTTTCTAACCTAACCTAATTCTCATTTTGCCTCCATCATTCACAAAGAGACAAAAGTGAACTGTAACTTTTGACAAAACATAAAACCTTCTTCTCAACAGTGAGATCGTGTAAGAGGTTTACTTTCTAGCAAAAGAAAAGGGTATTTCTCGGAGCATCTTGGGTGCAACGATTAGGAGGATATCTACCTTGATATCTCTGTTCTTTACGCCAATTTGCTAGGACCGGAGGTTGATTTCTAAATCTCTACTATTTTCATTGTTTTCGTTTATGACTAGCAATATCAAATTATTACTTTTCGTTATAATCCTATAATAATTGTATTGTGGTAATACGGATTTCCCACATCTTGATCACCGAGGTAGGGAAATATGGGGACTTTGAGTTGGCAAGCAAAGATGGTCAAAGATTCAAAGTGAACGGGCAACGAATCAAGCTCTACAAGGAAGGTTCTCTCATAGGAGTAGTCGAGGCTTTGTACCTGATGCATGCATTTTATATGCATGCTTAGCCTGTATTTGCCTCCATTATATGTTTGTATTTGAGCTCCTTTGAGCTATTCTATCATAGTTTTCCCTCGTTTGCTACTCTTGGTGTTCTTGCTGTCATTTATGCAGGAACGAAGCCATTTATGCTTACTTTGGAGGATTTAGGATGAGGACCGAACTTCGAATCGCACACAGACGACAGCAGAATTTCTAAGGAATGAAGTCAGAATCCCTACATGATCAAACACAAGCCATCGACCGACCAAGACATATTGAGCTTAATGGGCCTGATGCCGATCGACAAAGACTTATGTCGATCGAAAACAGAGCTCATCTCAACTAAACCGATCGGCCAAAAGCTATACTGATCGGTGAATACGTCTTATTATCCAAAGACGAGCTCAACTCAGGCCCAACTAATGTACAATCCCAAGATTCATTTCTGAGAGGCGAAACCCTAATTGAAGGTTAAAAGGAGGACGAAGGCAAACCCTGGAGGTATCACATTGTATTGCAAACAATCCCTTGTCACGGATTGGAAGCAATTGTTCATTTATTTCCTTTAAACTTCTCAAAAACTCGTGGCTATTAGTTTGATTCTGGTTTTAGAAGGCTTTCAAGTTATTTTCAGTTGTAATTCAGACATTGTCGATCGGAGCCTCTCTCTGCCGATCGACCAGAACTCCCTATCAAATCGATTTTTAAGTTTTATTTCGTAAGTCTGGTTATTTCCCTCCTGCTTAATTTTTATTATTGCATTATGAATTCTGAATCCTTTCCCCTCGTATTTTTAGATCTAGTTAGAGCCATGCGTAGCTAAACTCATTCTAGGGCTAGGGACGTAATCGATACTTAAGGGAATTAGTTTAGTCAATTAAATCGTTATATTGATTTCTCTGGTTTATTTCATTACGTTAAATTAGTTGTGGCCACATCTAGTTGACGTTAGCGTGACAACCTTTTGAGACCGATCCAGTAATCTTGGTAAAGACGACTAAACCATAAAAGGTATTTAAATAGGCAGGCCGACCACGTACCCTATTTTCCTACCCGAGACTATTTCTATGACCTTGACGACCCCTATTCCTTATAGTTGAGAACTGTCCCGTCCGGCCCTAGACTCTCTTATATTGATCTCCTTCGCTTATTTGCATATACTTTTAGTTAGCTTTCTTGCCTTTATCTTGTTTCTTTTATTCACTTCTAACTCAATCCTTAAAAACGACGACCTTAGTAGATTTAGAATTGCGACCTTAGATCAAATTGAATTAGACTACCTCCCCGTGAATTCGATCCCTGACTTGCCACTAGCTATTTGTAGTTAGTTTAGTTGGAGTTATAAATATTATCTGATAACAGTTTTAGCTCGACATAAAACCGTTCATCAAATTGGCGCCGTTGCCGGGGAGGCAACAATTTTAATCAAATTTAGGGTTTTAATTTAATTCTACTACCTTTGTCGATCGACAGTCACTTTTGTCGATCGACGTGCCTTTATTACTGATCTGTTTTGTTGGTTTAAGTGATTTATGCGCAGGAGTAACTCTGTTCCATTGGGAAATTTCGATCCAGAACCAGAGAGAACTCTTCGCAGGAGACGAAGGCTAGTTTACCAATCACCTGTTGTCAGTGATACTGATTCTGAGCCCAGTCCGCCGATCGCCAGACCACCTTTGCCGATCCACAGAACCATGCCTAGACTATCAGAGGATGGTTTACCTTCTGCCGCTCAAGTTCCCACTGGAACTTTGAAGCAATCCCTTACTGCCACGAACTTTAAGGTTGAATCTGGATTTTACAACCTAATCCGCAAGTAACAGTTTGGTGGCAGCCCAACCGAAGATCCCGCGCGTCATATCAACAAGTTCTGTGATTTATGCCAGTTGATAACTCGTGAGGAGGTGACGTAGGACGAACTCAAGAGGATGTTATTTCCGCATTCGTTAAAAGACAAGGCCTCATCTTGGCTAGAGACCTTACCAGAAGCATCCAGTAGCCAGTGGGACACTCTTGTGCTAGCATTCTATAGGAAGTTCTTCCCTGCCGAACGTACTGCCCATTTGAGGATGCAGATCACCGGATTCAGGCAGCGATTGAACGAGACTCTCTATGATGCATGGGAGAGATTCAAGGCTCTTGAGAAGCAGTGCCCGCATCACGGGTTCACTCCAGGATTTATAGCTATGACCTTCTACAACTCACTCACGCCGGATTCTAGAAGGATATTGGACTCTGCATCCAATGGTCGATTTGACACTATTGAAGTGGCAGAGGCCAGAAACACTATTGAAGTTATGGCAAGCCACAGCGTTCAGTATTCTCAGCCTTCCTACACCACGGTAGGAGCCATAGGAGAAGAAGCTCACTTCCAGCAAAGTGTGAATTCGCAAATTGAGGACCTTAAGGCACAATTGGCCAGTTTGAAGGTCCGACCACCAAGTCCGTCGATCACCATACCACCATTGCCGATCGGCGCCTTGCAACAACATCCGCTTTCTTTGTGTGAATGTTGTGGGAACTACGGACACTTGTCTTATGGATGTCCAAGTACTGAAGAACAAGTTGCAGCATTCCAGACCTATAGACAGAATGCCTACAACCATTTCAATTAGTCTTACAAGCCTTATGCGCAGCAATACACTCCGCCTAGACCACCAGTTGCTGCGATTCCAACACCTACTCCACCACCATATCAACATCCAAACAAGGCTGCATCCACATCGTCACCGCAACCTTACAAGTCACCCAGTGTTACCGACATGAATGATCTACGAAGCATGTTGCAAGGGGTTCTGAAAAGCCAAGAGCACCTTATTGCTCAAGTGGCTCAAGTGGCTAAAAGTGACCAAGAAAAGTCTAGCGCCATCAAGAATTTGGAGATTCAATTAGCCCAGCTGGCAACTTCACAAGCACAAAGGCAGCCGGGGCACCTCCCTCCACAGCCTCATGACAACCTTCATCAAGCTCTCGCAATCCAATTGCGAAGTGGAACAAGCTACAAGGGTCCTGAAATCCCTACCACGCACTATGAGGTCGAGGACATTACCAATGAAGATGAGCTTTATGGTGCTAAGCCTGCACTTCCTGATGCTCCTAGAGCTGAAAAGGAGGTTCAGGTTGCTAAGACTCCAGTGTTACTACAGAAGTGCCGATCGCCAAAACGAGATGCCGATAGACAAGGGTCCAGTTCTGCATCCGCCACTGATAAAGATGACAAGGCGAAACAGAAAGCTGCACACCCACAAATTGCTATACAGCTGCCATTCCCCAATCGATTGAAAAGTCAGAAAGTTGAGAAGCAGTTCGCCAAGTTCATGGAAGTCGTGAAAAACTTGCAGGTAACTGTCCCTTTTACTGAATTAATGCAACAAGTTCCATCTTATGCTAAATTCATGAAGGACATTTTGAATCGAAAACGTAACTTTGATGACCATGAAACTATTGCTTTTACGGAATAATGTAGTGCAGTCTTAGAAAACAGCCCCCCTAAACAACAAGACCCTGGGAGTTTTTCTATCCCATGCACCATTGGGACCCTAGTTATCGAGAAAGCTCTATGCGACCTGGGGGCTAGTGTTAGTGTTATTCCCTTCTCGATTTGTCAAAGACTGAATATGGGAGACCTCAAGATGACAAACATAACCGTTCAGATGGCTGATTGGAGTATAAGGAGACCCTTAGGAATCTTAGAGGACGTACCCGTGAAGGTAGGGAAACACTTCATACCAGTAGACTTCATCGTGTTAGACATAGCTGAGGATGCACACATCCCCATCATCCTAGGTAGACCATTCCTGCGCACAGCAGGAGCCATTATTGACCTTAGGAAGGGACGTTTGACCCTAGAAATTGGGGAGGAGACCGTAACTTTTAACATGCCTTTGTCTATGAGAAGTCCAATGATCGAGGAAACTGTTTTTGTTATTGATATTGTGGATGAGGCCATTGTGGAAGCTTGGACCACAGCCTTAGAGGTCGATACCCTTGATGCTTTGATGGGTGTTGAGCCATGTGCAGGAAAAACAGGCTTCTTTGATGCAGGAATCAGTCTTGAGATCCCAGCTGATGGAGAGGACGAAGAAGCAGTACCAAGCTGTGACACAGAAGGCCTGCCGATCGACCTTACCTTATGCCGATCTACGGAGACCCCTGCCGATGGAGATTTTGGAGCTACTAGTAGTGGAGAAGCTCTATGCCTTGATTTCTCAGCTTACGTAGCTGAAACAGTTAAACCTGAGCTTAAGCCCCTTCCCTCTCATTTGAAATATGCATACTTAGATGATTTTGAATTGAATCATGTGATTGTCAGTGCTAAATTGAGTGATGAACAGTTAAAATCATTATTAATTGTTTTGCGTCGTAACAGAACTGCACTTGGATATCGCTTGGATGATTTGAAGGGGATTAGCCCTGATTTTTGTATGCATCGGATTAATTTGGAGGAGGGTCATAGACCATGTGTTCAGAGTCAGCGTCGATTAAGTCCTAACATGCATGAAGTTGTCAAAAAGGAGGTCTTAAAATTACTTGATGCCAGGATTATCTACCCGATTTCAGATTCTAAGTGGGTCAGTCCTGTCCATGTTGTCCCTAAAAAGGGCGGGACTACTGTCGTTAAAAATGATAAGAATGAGTTGATCCCCATTAATATTATCACGGGTTGGCGTATGTGCATTGATTACCGTAGACTGAACACTGTCACCCTCAAGGACCATTTCCCTTTGCCCTTCATTGACCAGATGTTAGAGAGACTTGCTTCTCACAAGTATTTCTGTTACTTAGACGGGTATTCTGGATTTTTCCAAATCCCGATTCACCCAAGTGACCAGGAAAAGACTACTTTCACCTGCCCCTTTGGCACCTTTGCCTATCGGCGTATGCCGTTTGGTTTATGTAATGCCCCTGCGACCTTCCAACGTTGTATGATGAGTATTTTCGGATTATATTGAAAAGACTATGGAAGTGTTTATGGATGACTTTAGTGTGCATGGTGCTAGTTTTGATGATTGTCTGGTTAATTTAGAGCAAGTTTTGAAACGATGTGTCGATGTTAATCTTGTCTTGAACTGGGAGAAGTGTCATTTCATGGTTAACGAGGGAGTGGTTTTGGGACATGTTGTCTCTGAACGGGGAATTGAAGTAGATAAAGCTAAAGTATAGGTCATAGAACAACTTCCACCTCCCGTGAATGTGAATGGAGTTAGGAGTTTTTTGGGTCATGCTGGTTTTTATAGACGCTTTATTAAAGATTTTTCCAAGATTGTTAAACCACTAACCCAATTGCTCCTTAAAGATGCTATTTTTGATTTCACTGATGCTTGCCTTAATGCTTTTAACAGGATCCGTGAAGCGTTGATCTCAGCTCCTATTATCCAACCACCGGACTGGTCCATGCCATTCGAGATAATGTGTGACGCCAGCGACTTTGCATTGGGAGCTGTGCTTGGGCAAAGAAAGGATAAGGCACTTCACGCGATATACTATGCAAGCAAGACCCTAGACAATGCCCAAAGAAACTATGCCACCACGGAGAAGGAGCTCCTTGCCATTGTTTATGCCTTGGAAAAGTTTTGGACCTATTTGCTTGGTTCCAAGGTGATAGCTTACACGGACCATGCAGCCTTGAAGTACTTGTTAGCAAAGATTGAAGCTAAGCCAAGGCTGATCCGTTGGATTTTACTGCTGCAAGAGTTCGATTTAGAAATCAAAGACAAGAAGGGAGCTGAAAACGTAGTTGCTGACCATTTGTCCAGAATTCAGCCTTTCTCGGATCGACAAGATGGCCTGCCGATCGACGACAGCTTCCCTGATGACTCTCTTATGGCTGTACGAGATACTACTGGTGAGCCATGGTATGCAGACTATGCAAATTATTTGGTGGGTAAGCAGCTGCCTCCGGATATGACCTATCAGCAGAAGAAAAAGTTCTTGTCGGACGTACGACGCTATTTTTGGGATGATCCCTACTTATTTAGGGAATGTGCAGATGGTCTATTTCGGAGATGTATTCCTCAATGGGAAGTGCAAGCTATCTTGAGAGAGTGTCATGCCTCACCATATGCCGGACATCATGGTCCATCACGTACTATGGCTCGAGTTAATCAGTGCGGGTTTTATTGGCCAACACTTTTCAAGGATTGTCGCGATTTTGTCCTTTCATGTGATCGTTGTCAGAGGACGGGTAATATTTCAAGGCGGCATGAGATGCCTCAAACTGGGATCCTCGAGGTTGAGATATTCGACGTATGGGGAATTGATTACCAAGGTCCATTTCCTTCATCACATGGAAATGAGTATATTCTTGTAGCCGTCGACTATGTTTCTAAGTGGGTTGAGGCCATTGCCTCTCCAAAATGCGATGCGAAAACGGTGATTAAGCTTTTCAAGTCTATCATTTTTCCACGATTCGGTGTTCCTAGAGCTGTGATTAGTGATGGTGGATCGCATTTCCATGAGCGAAGGCTAGATGATTTGTTGCTGAAATATGGTGTGAACCACCATACAGGCCTCGCTTATCATCCACAGACTAGTGGACAGGTTGAGGTGTCCAATCGGGAGCTCAAAACTATCCTGGAAAAAGTTGTGTCAACTTCTAGAAAGGATTGGAGTGCTAAATTGGATGATACGCTATGGGCCTACCGGACAGCATACAAGACGCCGATCGGGGCCAGCCCCTATAGGCTAGTATATGGCAAGTCCTGCCACCTACCTGTGGAGCTGGAACACAAAGCATGGTGGGCGATTAAATCTTTAAACTTAGATCCGCAGTTGAGTGGAGAATTGAGGCTACAGCAGCTAAATGAGCTCGATGAGTTCAGATTTGGTGCTTATGAGAGTGCTCGTTTGTACAAGGAGCGAACCAAGAAGCTGCATGACAAGTTGATCTTGCCGCGTGAATTTGAAGCAGGTGATAAAGTCCTACTATTTAACTCCAGGTTAAAGGTGTTTCCTGGAAAGCTGAAATCACGGTGGACCGGTCCATTCGAGGTGACCGAAGTGTCTAAGTTCAGATATGTTGAGTTAAAGGGAGATAATGGAGAATTATTCAAAGTAAATGCTCAACGAATCAAATTATATCGTGGCGATCCGAAAGAAATTGGTGTAGTGGCGGTCATTTATAATGACCCCGCTTCTCCACTATATGCTTGATCGAACATAGGTCGGGTGGGACCTTCATAAAATCCCGCTACCGGAAGGCAGTCCGGATTAGACATTATTAGTTTAGATCTCTAATTTCTATTTTTTTTTATTTTGCATTGTTTTATTTGATTTTACAGGGAAACAAGTTGAGAAGAAAAAACTTGGAAATTCCCGATCGGTAGTTTTCAAGGCCGAACAAGTTGCATGCTTAATCCAGAAATTTGGCCCGCCCTTTGAAGGAATCTTGCAGAAAAAGGAAAAAGACAAGAGTCTAGTGCATTGGGCAGAGTGTGGAAGCTTTAATCATAAAAGCATCTTGATCACATCTTACTCTTGGGAAGGGAGAAGCTATTGTATCCACACATTTGTTTTTCCTTAATGCATGCACCGTCCCACCCTTCCTTAACTTTTCTATATATTGTCTACACTTGACATTTACTCCATCACATTAACACAACACCGAACTCACAACACAAAAGAAATCATACCCATTGCCGATCGATCTTGAAATCTGCCGATCGACACCTGCAATTAAATCAACATTTTTGTTTGTTCGTGTCTTGTTTCAAATAATGTCGATGACGAGAAAGAGTGCTACTTTTAGGTCGAATCTGGACGCGGTTCTGGACAACAATGGCTATGGTCATATCATCTTCGCCGATGATGAACAAAAAGAAAAATTTGCAGATCTTATGGGAAGACAAATGATCGCAACGCGGTTCATTTGTTTGGAAACATTAGAGGCACTTGGCCTCAAGAAGGGGATGAAGAAACTGTTGAAAAGGTCGGGGTGTGAAGGCCTATACAAAATGCGTGAGCACACGTACCGGTGTCTCACATTGGAGTTCCTGTCAAGCTTCTATTATGATGAAGAAGAACCGGCTGTAAACTTCCGTCTTTTTAATGAAGACCACTGCTTGTATCCAACCGACTGGGGCAACAGCCTAGGCTGCCGGTCGGAGGGAGTTATCACACCAAATGACCCACAAGACGGTACTGAAAGTCTGTGGACAGGTTTGACCGGCCTGGACAAAGGCGGTGTTGGTTGGAGATTCAGATGTCATCTCATACATCACCCCGTCCTCCGCTTATGGGGACGCCTCGTTGGTAGAACTTATTTTGCACGTCCAGAGCTAACAAATATGAAGAATGTAGAGGTGCATATGCTGTTTAGTGCCCTTAACATTGACGGGGGCGAACACTTCAAAGTTAATGTGGCTCATTTCGTAGCAAAACATTTGGAAGCCGTTGTTTCGGGTGCCGTCAAACCTATCATGGTCGGGGGGGTAATAACTCGAATCGCCAAAAGCCTATATGGCAACATTCGGGAGCACAGGTTGAAGATCGTGGATGGTTGTCCTAACGGCGAACCACTTACTATGGATTTCGCAAGTCTTTCCCGCCTTCACTACATCCGTACATTAGGCAATAATTCATGGATGTGGAATGTACGTTCCACTGACTTGGTCAAGCTTCCGGAGACCGGTATGGATATGAAGGTTCGATCTATCAAGAGATTCCGCAGACCGAGCCCTTCAAACTACACCTATTATCTCCTGCATGAAGTCAACATGGAAGAACCCGAAGATGCCGATGGGCAGGCTGCTGAAGCCCCTGCTGTCGGGGTCAATATTATCGATCCCATCGGGGATTATTCAAGGTTCAATCATTACCCATACTCCACTGCCCCATATCGTCCTGAGGGTTACGATCTAGCCGCTTTCCCTCCTTCCTTTGCAACATATCCCCCCTTCGAGGAACCGAGGACTTGGAATGCCACCTCCAGAGACTCCATGTTGATGGGGCTGTGCAATCAAATGCACCAAGTCCACCTCGACCGCTCGATCAAGGATCACAATATCTACGCCTATCATGACAGACAAGGTCATTTCCCACCTGGGACAGTCCACCCCGCCTTCTATAACACAACAACACACTACACTCACGGAGAAGGGAGCCAGGGGGCTGAACAATCTGAAGCTGCCGATCGGCAGGAGGATGACAGCCACAACAAGGATGGATCAACAGCTTGGAGCAGTTTTTGGGAGTAATCAGGGAGTACTACTATGACCCTTTTTCTATTTTCAGCATGCATTCATATTGTATACCCCTTCCCCATGTGCTATTTCTGTCGTGAACCCACTGTTTCTTGTTTCGCCGATCGGTTTGCTGCTGTTTAATGCTGTTTCCTGCTGTTGTGTTGGGTTTTGGAACCATTGAGGACACTGCTTCATTTGGTTTGGGGGAGGTGACTGTTGTGAACACGTTTTATTCTTGCTAGTTGTGTGTGATAGATGAAATTGTGCAATACAACAATGACGATAATGTGCTTATTCTATGATTTAACCACGATTGTTTGACAACTTGTGCCCTAAGACGGTACGAGATTAGACTGATTACCATGCTATAACTTGCTATTCTACATAACCTAGCTTGATGTGAATCTACTTTTATCTCGAAACGCATCTCATGTCACGTGAATCTTAGCATGCATCTCTTAGTCTGAATCGGTTTGTGAAAGATTGTTCCAAGAATTGTCCGAAGTGATGCACTTAAGTCCTGCGGGACCGGGTACCCACAAAAAAATTGAACTCCACATGGCCAAAACAGCCCCTTATGTCCCTTTAGACTTAGGTCCTTGTTCTTGAGCCCGCATTGCTTTATAATAACCTTGGTTATAACCCGGATACTCAAACTACATGCCATATACTCACCCACCTTGACTGTTGGTTGCGTGTAAGGACAAGAGGTACTGTAACTATGCTGAATGAAATCTAAATGTGTGAAAAGTGATAATACCGTCTGGAAATTGTAATCAAGAACCGATCGGCATAATTTTTAGCCGATCGATCTGCTCATCAAAAGAGGAAGTTTTGCCTGAATCTGGTGTGAAAAGACACTAAGGAGTCAATTTTACTAAGGCACTGCTAAACAAATGAATAAATGAAGTCATAAGAAGCTTAACTAATCACAAGCGAAGAAATTATGGCTAAATCCTATAACTGCTGAACAAGAAGCTGGGATGATGTTGATGAATGCTGTGAATGGGTAACATTTGAAGAAATTGTCCACGTGGTCACGCAGCCACTAGTCACTATTGAGCCTCACATTCCCATTACGCGTTAGTACGCACCCACCTTTCACCTTCAGCGTAGCCCCGTTACGCCTTGTGCCCAGCATATACTTGAGACCCTATAGTACTTGAAAAATCTTTCACACATTGATTCATGCATGAGAGGTAACTGTTTAAGTAGTTTATTGAGCTCGACGATTAAGTCTCGTGTATTCACGACTAGCAAGGGTTAGTTTGAATGGTCCTGGTTGTATAAGTCTTGGTTTGATAGTCGACTCTCACTTCTCCGTTCTTCTTGCACATGTTTTGGCTTCATGATCGGTTATCTACGTCTAAATGCTCTGAGTTGTAAATTTCATCTATTGTCCTCCTACTTTGCTTATCATGATTGATCTTGCTTGAGGACAAGCAAGAGTTTGGTTTGGGGGAATTTGATGCATGCATTTTATATGCATGCTTAGCCTGTATTTGCCTCCATTATATGTTCGTATTTGAGCTCCTTTGAGCTATTCTATCATAGTTTTCCCTCGTTTGCTAATCTTGGTGTTCTTGCTGTCCTTTATGCAGGAACGAAGCCAAGTATGCTTACTTGGGAGGATTTCGGATGAGGACCGAACTTCGCATCGCACACAGACGACAGCAGAATTTCTAAGGCATGAAGTCAGAATCCCTACATGATCAAACACAAGCCATCGATCGACCAAGACATATTGAGCTTAATGGGCCTGATGCCGATCGACCAAAACCTATGTCGATCGAAAACAGAGCTCATCTCGACTACCCGATCGACCGAAAGCTATACCGATCGGTGAATACGTCTTATTATCCAAAGACGAGCTCAACTCAGGCCCAACTAATGTACAATCCCAAGATTCATTTCTGAGAGGCGAAACCCTAATTCAAGGTTAAAAGGAGGACGAAGGCAAACGCTGGAGGCATCACATGGTATTGCAAACAATCCCTTGTCACGGATTGGAAGCAATTGTTCATTTATTTCCTTTAAACTTCTCAAAAACTCGTAGCTATTAGTTCGATTCTGGTTTTAGAAGGCTTTGAAGCTATTTTCAGTTGTAATTCAGCAATTGTCGATCGGATCCTCTCTCTGCCGATCGACCAGAACTCTCCATCAAATCGATTTTTAAGTTTTATTTCGTAAGTCTGGTTATTTCCCTCCTGCTTAATTTTTATTATTGCATTATGAATTCTGAATCCCTTCCCCTCGTATTTTTAGATCTAGTTAGAGCCATGCGTAGCTAAACTCATTCTAGGGCTAGGGACGTAATCGATACTTAAGGGAATTAGTTTAGTCAATTAAATCGTTATATTGATTTCTCTGGTTTATTTCATTACGTTAAATTATTTGTGGCCACATCTAGTTGACGTTAGCGTGACAACCTTTTGAGACCGATCCAGTAATCTTGGTAAAGACGACTAAACCATAAAAGGTATTTAAATAGGCAGGCCGACCAAGTACCCTATTTTCCTACCCGAGACTATTTCTATGACCTTGACGACCCTTATTCCTTATAGTTGAGAAATGTCCCGTCCGGCCCTAGACTCTCTTATATTGATCTCCTTCGCTTATTTACATAGACTTTTAGTTAGCTTTCTTGCCTTTATCTTGTTTCTCTTATTCACTTCTAACTCAATCCTCAAAATCGACGACCTTAGTAGATTTAGAATTGCAACCTTAGATCAAATTGAATTAGACTACCTCCCCGTGAATTCGATCCATGACTTGCCACTAGCTATTTGTAGTTAGTTTAGTTGGAGTTATAAATATTATCTGATAACAGTTTTAGCTCGACATAAAACCGTTCATCACTTATACCTTAAAAAGGGGCTATAAGGTTTGCGTAATTTATGTTTTTTAAAGACTTTTTTGCCATTGCTTAGTGTAATTAAACATTTTGTGGCACATGTCAATCCTATATACCACATGTCCATCATATATGCCACGTCTTTTCAAATTTTAAGTCGATAATATGTATTGAATATTAAAGAAAAGAGAAAGAAGTCGAAAAAAATAATGCAAACAAGAAATGTTTGTTGCAGGGCTCGAACACGCGTGGCTTTGGCTAACAATACATAACCCGACCACTGTGCTACCACTCTCCTACTGCTTAATGGAAAGGCTATTATGTATATTATTTTTGTTTTGATAATAGAATATGAACACGAGGCTCACAAAATTGGAGGCCCGATTCGCTTGCTCAGCCCGCACCTGGTCTTAGCCGCCCCTGTATCTACCCATAAAACTTCGTCTGTCATTGCTCAAGCGTTGGTCTCGCGATGCTCCTTCGTCTGTCAAACTGCATGTAATCAGGTCTGTATGTGTGTCTTCTTTAATATGTATTGCAGAATTTTCAAGCTATTATGTGAAGGAGTCGTCTCCACTGTCCTATACGAATTAATCTGCTTGAGTCTATGTCGTCGATATGCCTTGCTAGAGGCCAATGACGGTTTGGCACTTAAATAGTTTATGTGTCTAGTAGTCTTAAGTGGCCTATTGGGTCACACACAAAAGGTAAGGAATTAGTATTATTATAAAACGGTCTTATAATAATACTAATGAGACCCTAATATTGATTAGGCCCATCTGCGCTTCTAGGTAGGGTTTTAGGGAAACTAACCTAAGTTTATCTCATCTATATAAGAAAGGTTTGTGCACAAACCTAACCATCTTATTCATATGTTTAACATTTAGTGAGAGAAACACAAGAAAGGAAACGAGTTTTTTCAAGGTTTTCTTTCTTCCCTTCTAGTACTAGCATACAAGGCGTGGAATAGAACCTGTGTGGATATTAGTAGGGGAATCACAATTGGGGTGCTAATTATCCGCCTTGGTTATTGGTTTTCTACATCAAATGTACTTCTTATCATCGTTATATTCCAATGCGCTAAGAGGTATGTGATTCATCTTATTTACTTTGTTAATTTGTTTAATACTTGCAATTGATCCGGGCTCAAAGGGTGTTCAAAACCCTACAGTTGTATCAGAGCGGTATTGCGTAGTATTTGTAACACCCGTAATCTTAGCTGTCATCCCGTAATCTTAGCCATCATAATTTAATAATATTATATAACTATTAGTTAGTTTAATTTTAGGTTTAAATTAGAATTTAGGTTGTTGGGTAAATCCGTGTCTAATTTATCGAATCCGAGCCTAAATTCGGGTTCTACTCGAAATTTCATGTGGGTGAGACTTCCAACCTTGTATTGGGTTCTCCTATTTTTCCACTCACTCACTTAGCCCAAATACCAACCATTTTCCACTCAAAAATCTCAGCACTATTCACTCTTCATCCTCTCCAAAAACTAAACCCTACTCTCACCATTGTTGAGCCTTAATCCTCTCATCACAAAACTTCACACAACTCACTCATTTCTCACTCAAATCTCTTAATTTTTTTGTCTAATATTCCTCTCTTATTCTTCTCTACCTTGTTTGGTAATAAATTTACCATCTTGCTTATTTTCAATTTTTTCCCATCTTTCTCAAGGATGAATTTTATTCATCTTTTGAGTCCTTGTGTAGGTGGAGACCTTCAAGACCCCGACAAGGAATACTACTTAATAGAGGAAGACTTAGAAGAGGATTGAAGACGCAAAAAGGTAACGGTGAAAGGTTACTCGATATCATTATGTGTTATATGTGTTAATTGTAGTATTTATTACTGAAAGATGAATTCTTTGTCTTAATTTCATATGGATATGTGGTAGTTGTTCATTAATATGTGTAAATTCATCTCATATGCTTATCTTTCACTAATCTTATACTAAGTTGCAATTATGTTGTTAATTTTGTCTACTTATCATTGTTGAACTTGAGTTGGGTAATAAATGTGCCTTTACTTGCCTTAATTGATCTTATGCAATGATTGGTTATGATTAGAATGCATTTAATGTGGTTTGCTGATGATAAATGATGTTTGGATTAAATGGGTATCAAAGGATTTGGAGTAATTGTTGTTGTTGAATGTTGTTTTCGGGCATGTTGTCCCAGCCGGCCCACCGGCCGCCGGTCACCCTAACCGGCTGGGAGCCCCTGTAGTGAAATTGGACAAGTTTTGATGATTTTGGTGTAGCGTAAGTCCCAGACGGCACGACCGGCCGCCGGTCCACCCAACCGGCTGGGCACCCCTTTATATTTTGGTTATTGTTTTGATGGACTGCGTGGCCCAGCTGGCCACCCGGCTGCCGCCCTCACCGGCTGGGAGTCCTCCTTTTCCCCTTTTCTTCACTTTTTCCATTTTCCATGTGACCCCCCCCCCCCAGCCGGGTAGCCGGCCGCCGGTCACACCCACCGGCTGGGGATTCCTGTGTCACTAATGTTGTTGTTCGATAGTGTCGTGGTGCCAGCCGGGTACCCGGCAGCCGGTCCCCCTGACCGGCGGGGACCCCATGTGTTCTTTTTCTCATTTCTCTTCTACTTGTCTTCACATGTAATAATTTGTGTGGTTTGTTTATCTTATAAACTTACATAAAGACATTAAATATTCATGTTTAGAATATATAATATCTCACATGTTTTTATCCCATGATTTGTGACGGTTTTTAGTATGTCTCCTTTTTACCTTATATAATGATTTGAGCACTACTCGTTGCATGCTTTGAACTCTCATTTCCCGGCTACACCTTCATGCTCGTTAGACTGGAATATTGGAGCGAGGAGGTGTATCCTTGATGCTTGTATGCATTATTTAGTGGGGATATGATGACGTTGTTGGGAGGCGAGCGCAATGCGTTGATCGACCCGACCGTCAAATATTGTATCCTTGCGAGGTGGTGTCATTGCATGTAGCGTACTTGCTTGTCCATGATCCTTGTGCTCTTTCCGCCTCTTTCGTGTGGTTTAGCCGAATTTGGGGTACTCGACGTTCTTTGTGCTGATCGAGTCTTGGATGCGAAATGTTAATCGCATGTCGAATCGGAACATGTTTATTCCTAGAGTCTGGTCAGGTTTAGACAAGGACCGTATTATTATCGTCGTCCTACTTGGAGGAAATGAGTCTTTCATATACGAAATTTTTATCGTGTATGGTTAAGGGAAATGTTTGGTGCTAGTGCGAGTCATTTACCGTGAGAGTGTATGTTGTTTGATTACTTGTGAACATTGGATGTCTTGAATTGGTTTGTATGTTGAGTCCCTACCTTTTCAACTATATGTCACTAATGGTCAGATGCAAGCCCTTAGCGTATATATAGTTGCCAAGGGGAGTCTTTCACGAGTCGGATTATATTATGTTGACGCATATTGTTTGATACTTCACATGCTTATGCCTTTTTATCATAAAATATTTATATTCATATCTCACATGATGTAATTATATGTATGACGATATGTGCTTATGTGATTGCCTATATGTGTTTTCTTGTGATATGGCTAGGGAATCCGGAGTTACTCCCCACTGACTATGGCGTTCATATTTTATGAATGTACAAGTTGCATGGTTGGATCTTTACTTGCTTTTGGTTTCGTGTATGAGGTAGCGGGCGTTGGCCTATGACGATTCACCCTTGACGTTCTTAGCTAGTTTGCCAGACTTTATTTATGCTTTGACTACGTTTTGAGAGACTATGTCTTCTTGTAGTATTTTATACTTTGGTTTGTATTTGTTTGATATTCCTCGTATTTCCTCTTAGTATGTAAAAGATTTCAAAAAATTTGTATTTTCCGCTATATAATTGCATGCTTGTTATGTTTTATATCTGCTATCGCGAGGGTTGTCACAGTATTATTCAAATCGTCTTGAATCTTGCCTCATAATTGGTTATGAGATATTCAATTGATATGATGAATATGTTTTTTCTAGATCCATTAGAAACATGTTTAGGGTAATTTCAATTTACGATTTTAATTATGAAATTGATTTTTTTTACAAACCTAATTTTGATTTAGTGTATAATCACTCTAAAATCGTTTTCTAAAACCCTAAGATGTTTTTTCATTATTATTGATGAGCCTAATATGATTAATGCAAGATTCAAATGAATAAATATGAAGGGAGATCCAAACCATTAAAAGGAATTGAAAATTGTGGCTTGGACGATTGGTTTAAAGGGTTGAACAAATCGGTTTAGCGTGATGATGATTGTCAAAATTGTTTCGGTTAGATTCGATCGAGTATTTATGTTTTTCAGACCGGTTCTGAGTTAATAAGGCCCTAATTGTTCGGGAATCGGTTTAATATTTTAGTAAACCGGTTTATTTAATGGTGAACCAATATGTTTAACATTATATCACGATTTTGCATTTTATGCTCGATTTTTCATTGAAACCAGATGTTCCACTCTTTTCTTTCCGGCTCCGAGTTGGGCATACAAAGACCGGTTGGAAACGGGTCATATGGTAGTCGTGGGCACTCTTTTGTATTAAAAACCTATTGATTTTGTTTGAAAATCGCTTGGTTTGGGTTTGGTTTTGTTATATTCCTTATAGAAAAATGAATTGAATGTGAGAAGCAAGAATTTTGTTTAGTTGGTGTGATTAACAAGAAAAATGTTTATTTTGTGCTCGTATGACAAACAAATACCGATCTAACTCTAGTGATTGTAGCTAGATAACCATCCAAGAAATGATTATGTGTGCTTGAGAAGCATTGAGAATCATTTGTGATATAGTTGTGGTAAGTGATCGTTGTAAACATGTTATAACGATTTTAATATCTAGATAGACAAAGTTGGATCCTCTGGATACATTCTATTTAGATGAATGTGAAGTTGTGTGTTGGAATTGTTCGGAGCACAACGATAAGACTAATATTATAACTAAAGTAAGTGACTTAATGCTTGTGAAGCAAGAAGATAGTGTTTGATTTGAGAATTAAACACACACTTGAATTTGATAATTGTGAAGCGCTTTTGGCGCTTATTAATTATCTAACAATTTACCTCATTGTCAGAAGGTAAAATGTGTATATGCAAGATTATAGTTGATGCAATAGTTGCATATCCCGTACAAAATCTCTACTACATTTAAAACATGAGGAGCCATGTTGTTGCAATTTGTATAAGACGCATTGGCGAGTGGTCTTAATACTACTAAGAGATGTTTGTCATAGTGGGAGCTATTTTCGATGATTGATATATATGTATGACATATCACATTTATTCAATATAAGTGTATTTATTCAATATTGATTAAATTATTTGTCCCTAAATAATTTACATTGATGAAATGGATCACTAAGTGCGTGACATAGTTGTGGAACTCCATTTGGATGATGATGTTATTTTTGTCTCTAATCAGAGTATTATGTTGAGACATTTGAATACTCATTAATGACTAGTATGTAAGCTGGTTGATGACTATATTCCATAAGTCAATAGAATGTAAAAGAAGTCAGATTGGTGGTAATTTGTAAAAAAAAAAAAGGGAACATAATAGGTGGTAAATTGTATTTTTTCCTAAAATAAATTGCAGTATTTTCGATAATTCTTATCTTCATCTATGTTAATAGTTACATATGCAGTGTTATATAGTAAAAAGTCTACATTTCTTATAATTTTACTTTAAAAGAGGTGTGATTAGATTTATTTTATGAACCCATTTTTTTTATTATTTATGTGTAATGGTCTTCAGAATTTTTATTTAGTTATACTTCTGAAAAAAATTCTACACCAATATAAAGTAATATTCCTTACTAGTTTTACACCCGTGCAAAATTACACGGGTATGGTTTGATAATAATGGTCTGTGCATGGGTATGTTTTATAAACATTGTTAACTTCAAAAAAATTATATGGCTTAAGGTTTATATCAAGTCATGTTAAGATTTTGATTTACTAAACTATTTTAATTAAGAATTTATAAGTGTACATAAAAAGTTATATGTATGGAGTATGAAACAATAGAGTAGGACGCGGCTATCAACTTATTATTAGATTAAGAGATACAAACTACAATCACTATATGATACACACATATATAATTTCCCATCACAATATTTTTAATTTCAATTCTTAAGGAATGAATAATATAACTAACTCTTAAATGCAAGTAAGTTAATATTTCTGATTAAACAGAGGTTAATTGCATTAAAAAAAAAGAAATTTTATTGATTACTCGACTTAATAACCATATAGCTAATTTTGTAGTTTGCTTTTTATCGAATAAGATGATAAACTACATAATTTATATCTTTTATTATAAAACGAGTTGAGACAATATTATTAGAGTGGAGCGTGGACATGTTAGTAGACTGATACTTCCTATGATCCGTCTCTTCATTTGTTTATCTATTTCATTTTAGGGTGTCTTAGTGATTTGTTTATCTTTTGGAATGCCTTTGACGGGCGATTTGATCTTCCACACTCAATTTGATCCATTTATCTACCAATAAATGGTCTCTTTCTCTTTCATGTATCTTTGTGTCAAAATTAAAGGTAAACAAATGATCGGGACGAAAGGAGCAGTTGATTATGAAGGTTAATTTTGGATAATGCTACATATATATGAAATGTATATTGTTTCAACTTTTATGGAAAATGGGGATAATAAGATTGAATGGAGGGAGTGATTAAAATGGGTGAAATTTTCAAGGGACTCATATTCACATCTCTTGAATAACAACTTTGTGGAATATTTATGAAATGAGTTGATGGCTTCTAGACTTAGAGGCTGTCATTTTCGGGTGGCTTACCTTGAATACGTGGTTTGCAGGTTATTATGTATATTTGAAGGTTTACCTTATGGGCGCTGAATATAGCAGTTACGGGTTTCCCCATCACTAAAAAAAAGAATCGAGGGAGTAGTTTATAATGGTGGTACACTTATTTTTGCATTGGAATACTATCATAAAACTATTTTAATTAGATGCATTGTAAAAAGACTTGTTGAAACTGATAAAGTCTAAAAATGTTTTACTTTTATTTATTCATCTAGTGATTTTTAAATATGCCGTCACATATATTAATTATCAAGTTATAAAAAAAAAAGCTAAATAAATAAAAAATAAATACTCTGATAAGTATTCTTTCTTTGGAATTATTTGCTAATGGATTGCTTAATTGTGTAATAGATCTCATACGACATATAATCCGCTAATTCAATTTTAAACTTTTGAAAATCATATTATCATTATCTAGATTATTGTTTAACAAAAAATAGTAGAGAATTATAATTACACAAATTCTCATTTTTGACTGTGACTGTTTGTCTTAAGTTTAAGAAGGGTCAAATAAATATCAAATCACTCCACTTATTACCTACAAAATACCAAATTTTTTGTCTTTATTACCACCACTTGGTGATATTTGACTCGTCTTAAGATAGTACCCGTCTTAAGCAAGACTTAATGAATTACACAATCTACACAATACTTCGAGATTTTTTTTTTTCAAAGTGTCGATATTTAAAAATTATAAAAATATAGCAAACCCAACGTTATGATTAGGCTTTCACATTTTTTTATTCTTATTTGGCAACAATATTTACACAGCCTACATATTAGTAAGCCTAACCCGTCAATTACTGTTAAATATTGTGTCGTCACTTTTACCCATCACATTTTCATGGAGGACCCTTCCCCCTTGTTGCACCCTCATTCTTAAAAAGTACATAAATCATATAACTATTTATTTTCAATCCATTGTTGAGGTAGATTTATCTTATTTTAACTTGGTACATGGAGTTTGATTGATTAACCTCAGGTATAAATGTATAATATTTAATTAACTCTAGATCTTATCAACATACAATTGTTTCATTTTGTTTTTGGAATTTGGTTTATTTATTTCAGCTTAAAATATCCCGATTCAATACATGCACTTATAAATATTTATCTAAACTGTTCAAGCTTCATTTTTTCACATCTACTCCCTTTGTCCCAGTGAATAGTTTATACTTGCTTTATTTTGTGAGAGATAAATAAAGCAAGTGTAAACTATTGACTGGAACGGAGGGAGTAGATTTTTGAAAGCTTTAGGAATCTGGTTTTATAAATTTTTTTTTTTATTTTTTTACCGACAATTTTTCTCAAGTTATTATATTTTTTTATTTATTTTGTTTTTTCAAATCATAGCAATTCAAATTTCATACTCCATACCATTGTTAGCATTTTTATAAACTGGCATAAATTTTTACCCGCCATTCAATTGAAAAATATTTTTTGTGTACTCCTATTCACTATTAATTACATTGTAAAAATATTTATTTACATAATTTAGATATCTTCGTTAATGATATCACGGTTTTTATTCAACAATTTCTTTATTTTAAAGTTGGTATATTATGAATTATAAATACTGAGTAATTTGCAAACATTGTTTGATTAGTTCTATATTAGACAAAAACATGCTTTTTTACAATTATATATAATCGATAAAAATATGGAAGTAATAAATTTTTTTTTTGGCTGATCTTGATAAATTGTAATGTAAATCATAAAAATATACCAATTGAGATGTGAAAACTTTTTTTTAGCTTTAAAAACTAAAAAAATGAAAAACAAAAATGAAGGGATGATGTAGTTGATGACATAGGTGCATGAGAGAGAAAATAGAATGTGGATTATTAGTGGTGGGGAACACTAAAGAAAAAAATGAAAAAGGGACTTGTTGTAGTGACGTGGATGCATAGAACTGCTTGAAATATTTGTGTTTTAATAACAGGATTTTATATTTTTTTAGTGTGGACCGGACGGGACCACTTTTTGAACCCCTCTATTTAAGACGGTTTTAAACAAGATGGTATTGTCTACAACCTAGCTTGTTACCCTTCCCATTGCTTCCGCCTATCTTCCCTCACAATCTACCTCTCTCCAACTCTCCCCTCTCTTGCTCGTCTCTCACTCTCTGAGCCGTCTGCCATCACCATCTTTGGTTGCTCAATATTCATATGAAGAAGATGGAAGAAGAAGAAGCAAAGAGAGACAGAATATCAGAGATGCCAGAAGAAATAAAGGAACAAATAGTATCATCCCTTTGTATGAAACACGCTATTTGTACAAGCTCTTTGTCTTCTGTTTGGAGGTACTCTTGGTTCTCCTGTCCTTTTATCGATTTCGGGTTTAACTTTTTTCCCAAATTTACCTCTTTTTTTTACTCTCTTCCTACAACTCACCCCAAAAAACGACTCCTTTATTCTACTTTTCGCAACGTCGACGAGGAAGAAGACGAAGAAGAAGACGATGAAGACGACGATGATGAGTATAATGATTGGCTATCTGAGCATACTTGGCAAATTGACCATGTTGGGTATTTGCAAATGCTAGATGAATTTTTGCAAATATACGTTAAAAAGAATCCATCGTTTAGGGTTTTGAAAAAGATGTCGATTTACGTACCTATGCTTTCGAACTCTAAGATGCGTGATTATGGTGCTAATGTTGTAAACCGATGGCTTTCGCTTACAAAACACAATGTTACCGAGCTTGATTATTGGATCGACAACTATGGGCGTCATCGTCGCCCTAAGGATTCATATTATGCTTTGCAAAATTGTCTTCCTATCTTTTTAGAATATAGAAGTTTAACTAAGTTGAAGTTATATGGATGTTACTTGGCTATTGAAGAAAAATTCGACATACCAATTGATATTCCCAATTTGAAACACTTATCTTTGATAATGTTCGATGTAGACGAGAATTTATTGGAGACGTTGCTTGTGAAATGTCGAGCTTTGGAAAAGCTCGAATTTTCATTCTGCAAGGGGTTTAATGTGCTCCGAGTTCCACGGCTTTCTAAATTGAAAGAGCTCATAGTTGAGTTCACACATGATCTTGATCTAGTAGAGATCAATGCAATGGCTCTTCGATCCTTGATCCTTGATCCTTGTTAAGCTTAATAAGATAAATAAGTGCAAAGTTAAGATGGCGTCGAATTCTTGTAACAATTTGGTCAAACTGGTGGTCGATGGCTGTGGGATAACTGATGATTTCTTTAATAATGTCGCGGAATTTCCACACTTGGAAACCCTATTCCTTGCCGATTGTCCCAAATTGAAGCGTATTAAGATCACCAGCAACTCTCTTATAAGTTTTGATATTGAGGAGTGCCCAAATTTGAGTGAAGTTGAGGTCGACTGTCCGAAGCTGTTC
>JAIUZE010045527.1:0-26805 GCA_022085475.1 Heliosperma pusillum | reverse complement strand
CGGCATGAAATGCTGTGCTCATCAACAATTTACTACCCATGGCTTCTTGTAAAGCCATCCAGAATCGGGAACAGAATCTCGGATCACGATCTGAAACTATATCTTTAGGCACTCCATGGTAACGCACTATCTCATCCACATAGACACGGGCTAAGACATCTATCTTCCAAGTTTCTTTGATAGGCACGAATCTGGCACACTTGGTTAGACGGTCTACAATAACCCAGATGGCATCCTTTCCACTAGCAGTTCTAGGTAAAGCCATCACAAAGTCCATAGAAATAGACTCCCATTTCCAAAGAGGAATTTCCAAAGGTTGCAGCAAACCTCCGGGTCTTTGATGTTCAATCTTCACCTTCTGACAAGTAAGACATTTACTAACATACTCCTTTACTTCAGTCTTCATCCTAGGCCACCAAAACTGTGGTCTCAAATCTTTATACATTTTGTCACCGCCAGGATGAATAGAATAAGGAGAAAGGTGAGCTTCATCAAGTATCCTCTTTCTCAACTCGCCACTTCTCGGAACATACATTCTACCATGGTAACGAAGGTAGCCATCATTATCCACCACACAATCCTTAGCTTGCCCAAGTAGGATTTTTGCTCGTATGGCTATGAAAGTAGCATCCTCCGGTAGATAAGTACGAATCTCTCGATAGAAATCGGGTTCCGCAGTCAAAGCACCAAGATAATCGAATCCTTTCCCAACAAACTGTATCTTAAGGTTCTGAAATTCTGTTACCAGTTCATCGGGTAAAGTACTAAGAGCATTCAATGAATGACTAGTCTTTCTACTCAATGCATCTGCCACAACATTTGCCTTTCCTTCATGGTAAATCAACTCGGCATCATAATCATTCACTAACTCTAACCATCTTCTCTGTCTCCTATTCAACTCCTTCTGAGTAAAGATGCACCTCAAGCTTTTATGATCGGTATAGATTCGACAATGAACTCCAATAAGATAGTGTCTCCAAGTTTTCAATGCATGCACCACAGCTGCTAACTCAAGATCATGAGTCGAGTAGTTCACTTCATGAACCCTGAGTTGTCGAGAAGCATATGCAATGACTTTTCTATTCTGCATTAAGACACATCCCAAACCATGCTTAGAAGCATCACAATAGATATCATAATCAGCTTCATCATCTGGTAAAGTCAACACCGGTGCGGTAGTCAATCTCTTCTTTAATTCCAAGAAGGAAATTTCACATTCATCGGTCCAGATATACTTTGCTTCCTTTTTTAGCAATTGAGTCATCGGTCTTGCTAACTTAGAGAAATCTTTCACAAACCGACGGTAATAACCCGCTAAACCAAGGAAACTCCGAATCTCGGACACATTTTTCGGACTCTTCCAGTCCACCACGGCCTCAATCTTAGCTGGATCGACCATAACACCGTCTTTTGAAATGACATGACCAAGGAAAGATACCTCGGGCAACCAGAATTCACATTTAGAGAACTAGCTAACCATTTTTGCGTCGAAGAACACCCAAAATGGTTCGGAGGGTGATCAATCAAAAGAAAACACAGATGAGGACTACATTTAGCAAACAAAGGACTATCAACATAAATCCTATTACCCATCCTACCATCTATCTCACAAGTTTATTATTTATTAAGGTCAAAGTTATTTATCTAGGGACACAAACGTCGCAGGAGCGAAACGCTTCTGCACAATCTGTGACACTCCTCGAATTGAGGAAAAGAAATAAACAGTAATTTAAATAAAAAAAGCTGAGAATACGTTGTTAATAGGTTCCTTTAGTGAAAAATCGGTTGTGAAATTTTAAAACGGAACCTACCATTAAATATATTCATCATAACAAAGGTGTCTTAAAGAAAAAGGTTCATAACAAAAAGGAAATAATATTATACATAAGGAGTATCTAAAACGGGAGACATATCTCCCTAATAAATACGGAAATAAAAGAGTGTATTAAATAATACAATCCTAAGAACCGAATATAGGTCCAAGGTAATACTTCACTCGCTAGCTCGTCAATGTACCCCAAGCATGCTTCACAAACCTGCCGACCGCATTAAATGTAAACACGGAAGCCACAGTCAGTGGGGAGTAACTCCGAGTTCTCCCAGCCACGAAATGTCGAGTTTAATAAAACCTGAATAACATAAAAGAGATGTATATGGAAAATACAAAACCTTAACATATACGATATGCTTTTCATGTTATGAAATAAATAACTAACATATAACCTAGCATATGAAGGCTAAGCTACTCATGCAAGCTATCATGTGAATCAGTTAACAACCGGTAATCCAAACTCTATCAACCGTAGCCGACTTGCATCTCACCTTCTACGATTCATAGAATCATCAAACATGAAAGACCAATACGTCTAGAAACAGGCATAAGTTCTTAGCACAGTCAATAGTCGACTTCTGTACCTCGAGTCTATACCACAAGGTAGGATAAACATCCTAGTCCTAGACTGCGCAGACCTAGCGACAACAGCTAACCCATTCCCTGTCTCATGACCAAAAGTACATGAGAATCTCTAATAGGAGACCCCCTAAGCAGAGTTGGCTAGTACTTAAGCTGGCTCCATTCCCAAAGTGGAAGCAATTAGGCAGCCATGCCCCGGCTTGGTATCAGAATCCCAGGCCAGTGACACAAATGTTATCAAGCTGTGAACTCCATATGCTCGTTAAAGATAGTAAGGCCTATCAATGTCATGGTCCAAGGTACTCATTTAGAATTAGAATGGTCAACACGCCATATAATCATAATTCTCTATGGGTACTTAGTCAACACGACATATATCATACAATTAAACAATCACGGGAAAAACTTCCTATCATGTGACTAATTGCATGTAAATCACATTCAAATATCATATCGCCTCATATCTACTAAGGCTCATTCATTCATTCATTAAATAAAACTTTACCTGTAGACAAATCCCCGACCCAAGTCCCGCGACGGGTCATCAGTCAAAACGGGGCTGACTAGATCATAGTTTGACCAAACCAGTTTGGTCAAACCGGCTAGAAACAGAGTCTTAGCCATTTAGGCTTGAACATAAGAACATCATATTCATTTCATGCTATTTTATTCTAATTTCTAACATGTGAATTATTAATTCTTACGAAACCCGCTTGACTTAAGGGATATCAAATTAAACTACAATCTCATGCTATACTTTCTAACATGTGAGAAATAATAATATTATGAAAACCGTTTAATTAAATAATTTACTTATTAAAATTTCCCACTTGCTAAATATTACCAAAACATGATATAATAATAACAATAAACTCAAAAACCGTCACAAGCCCAAAGGAGGGCTCACGGGTCAGCCGGGCCTGGACTGGGCCGAGACTGAACCGGGCCTGGACTGGGCCCACGTGCCTGGTTTGGGCCTGTTTTGGTCAACTATTTCTAAAATCGTTTCTTAATATTTCCCGCATGCATAACATATTTAAAACCCGTCAAAACAACAACAAAACAATCAAGTATCGACACAAGCCCAAAGGGCCAAATAACGGGCCAACCTAGACCGGATCTGCCAGGCCTGGACCGGGCCTGAATCGGGTCTGAACCGGCCTGAACCGGCCTGTTTCTCGTCCACCACACACGGCCACCACCAACAACAACCCCAAATTTATTTCTAACATGTTTTAATTAATAACCATCCATTTTAACAACCAATTCAACCATCATTCATACAAAAATTATGATTATGAACAAATCATCCAACATGTCAAAAACACTAAATATGTTCAAAACTCATAAAACTTAATAATAATAACAACCTAGCATGTTACTAATTAAAACCGTAAATAATAAAAACAACAACAAAAACAAAAGTATGTGACATTAATTCGTCGAGTAACTCGGTAATCGTTACCTTAGCTAGCACAAAACCAAATAGCACCAAAATAAAACCTAAAAACCCGTCTACTAATCTTCTTCTAAAATATACGAGTCACCAAACTCGTCTTCATAATCTTCTCCTATAAGAAATGACAAAAATAACATTATTAGAATTAAAACTTGATTTCAACAATTACAGTGTTGAAAACGATTTTGTCGGAATTGAAAATGAAACGTACACGGAGATGAAGAGCGGAGAGGAGACTCTAGAAATATAATTTAAAACGGATTTGGCCAAGTAACGAAGGTTTTGTGACGATTTTGCTCAAGAACGATCAAGAACACCAAGAACAATTGTGATTATATTAAAGAAGGTATTAAGTAGATATTAAGTTGATTTAATGTAAAATGAAAAGATAATTAGTGAGTAAGAGGGGGAGGGTTGGGCCGTGTAATATAGAGGATTAACGGGAGTCGGGTTTTGAACTTGTTGTTACGGGATTGACTCGGGTTTTATAAATATATTATGGTAAATATCTAGATATTATTAGATATTATGTTTGTTTAATCAAATATCTAGATATTATTAGATATTATGTTAGTTTAATCAAAAGAAATGAAAATATCTAATCCTAAGAGACAAGAGGAAGAGGCGTGTGGAAGAGGAAGAAATCGGGTCTGTTTTTAAGCGATTTGTTGCGGAATTTAAGTTGACAGATTGATAAAGTTACAAATATCTTAGATATTTGTATTAGTTTAATCATAAGTAATCAAAAGATCTAAAATGAGGGGAAAAGGGTGTCTTGGGCGTGTGGCACATGTAGGAGTCGGGTTTTGGGTTTGTTTCGGGACTTAAGTTGACTCGGGAATAGTTAAATGAAGTTCGGGTTTAAACCGTATAACCTACTCTTTAATTCCTAATAAATTCAAAATAATTATATTAAATTCAAATAAATCGTAAGAAATTAAAATAAATTAAATTTATTATTTTTCAAATATAATTTCGGTCTTTCAAATTACGGGTTGTTACAATCACCCCTCCTTTTAAAAAGTTTCGTCCTCGAAACTTAGAAGGAGGAATGTGACATATATGTAGGTCTATTTCAAACCTTTTAAATATATTTGTAATAAAAATACAGGGTCTTATCAATGGGGCGGAAGGTTCTCGTCTGCAGTTAAGAACATCGACGTCTCAAGTCAAAGACTTAAAAGATACATTTTCGCATCAACAAATGAGAAAACTAGTTATCGAACGTCTCCAATAACGAGTCTCAACACTCCTTGACGGTAAAACTACTTGAAATCATTAAACATTTCCAAAAGCTTTTAGTTTCAAAAATTCTATAGTAAAGGTAATAACTCTACTATCTATGCCTAAAATTTCTAACTAAAGCTTCTAATAATCTATCTATAAGAGATGATATTCGATAGAAGGAACGGAATATTCGAAAGAATAAATCGAATAGAAAGAGGGAAGAAAGAAGGAGATTTAAAAGTTTTCTCAAGGATAGAATCAAAATAAGTAGACAATACCCGAACGTCAAGCGACTCGAACATCGAAATCACAAATCGAGATACTAAGAGATACGTCCACACGAATAAAATGGACTAAAAAGGGGAAGGACTGAAAAGTAGCGGATTGAGTAAGGATCAATTTCAGGGAAAAGAGAGGAAGGAATCACAAAACTATCTTCCATCTATGACAATTCAAATGTCGATCGCAACTCGACAACACTAACTGTACAAGTAAACTAGTCCTCAAAAGAGAGCAATTATCCTCTACAATTTCAATCATCAAATTCCTACCAAAATATTTCATGAACATGACACTTCGAGTAACAACTCCCAATTATTCAAATTCAATTACAATCTTCTAAGGTTCATCGGTACGGTAAACTCCATAACTAACAACCCATGAAAGATTCATTACAAACTCTAATCTTCTTAGCTCCATCAAAACTCTTATTGGAAACCACCATCAAAATATTTATAATTAGGGAAACAAGATCGCTAACAACCACAAGGTAAAAGAGATTTACCATGAAATCCTTTGATCCAATTTATTCCAAAATTCATTACCCTAAAATTATTAACAATGAACCTTTTCATCCTCAAAAGTTGAATCACAAAACCCCAAAGAGATTAGTCACACAAATCTCATTTCACTTAACTTTTGCCAAACATAGGGCAATGCGACCGTAAATCAATTTATTTATCTCTTCCCAACTCTCAATACATCGGTTTTCGCTTATGACGATATTCCTCAAGTTGTGTCATCCAATCCTAATTCCACAAAGTATTTATTCCGGTTAGGGTCCAACATTTAACGACAACAAATTCCCAAGTAACTTTAAAAAAAAAAATCACTCAACTTCCTAACCACAACTACAACTATCATTAAGCTTATTTCGATCCTCAAAAAGATATTGCAACTTCAAGTTTTCATAATCTAAAACCACTAGGAGAGTTTCATCCTAAGCTTATTCCCAATTTTCTATAATCATTTAAACACGAAACTAGCTCAATAGGACGGTTAGGTATCATATTCGAAACTCCTGCAAAACACATCTACTAACCCTTACGATAGCTAAAAGAAAACTACCTCTCAAGAGAGTAGGGATAAAAGAACATGATACAAGGAACCTTAGGAAGCATCATTAAAGACTACGATAAGAAGAAATTAAAAGACGAAGGCGAGAAAATAAAACGAGGTTGATTTAAAGAAGTGAAACTACCAGACACTATCTCCGGGGGGGCATCGACTTCGGCTCGACGGAGTACATAGCTGGATCCTTTAGCTTTGGCACCGGTTGCGGAAGTCTGACGATTGGGACATTCACGAATGAGGTGTCCAGGCTTCTTGCAGAAAAAGCAAAAGAGGGGCCTATCATAGCATCCTACTCCCGGGTGGAAGGGTTTCCTACAACCGTCACAAAATCGACTTCGAGCTTGAGCTTGAGGGGGAGCATTGAAACATCTCTGGTTAGCATAGGCATTAGAGGAAGAGGGAGAGAAAGGTCTTTTGTCATGGAAGTTTGACCTTGGATTGAAAGAGGAAAAAGGAGATGGACTCTTCATCTTTGCCCCATCACTAAAGGCCTTCATGGAGTCCTCGGCCCTAAGGGCATCGCCATACAATTCTCCGAAAGATGTAGAGCTCCTCCTTACTTTACTTTGGAGCAAAGCACTAAGCTTATTACGATAGTAAAAAGCTCTATCTTCATCATCCTTGATGAGTCCTGGCGCAAAACGAGCAAGCCGGTTGAATTGAGTGGTGAAGTCTTGGGTCATCAAATCACCTTGCTTGAAATCGATGAATTCTCTGAGTCTTTGCTGCTTGAGCTTCATGGGGTAAAATCGTTCCTCAATAAGAGACTTGAAACGTTCCCACTCGAAATTGATTTCAAGGATAGCGGTGGGATTGGAAATAGACCACCAGTAGTCTGCCTCCCTCACCAGGAAGAACTAAGCAATCCTTACCTTGTCCTCTTCAAGGACTTGGTAATAGTCGAATTGGTTCTCCATCTCTCGAAACCATTCCGAAAGCTCGGTAGGGTCCGGCTCACCACCATAAGGCGTAATATTGCTCCTAACAATTTGGCTAGCCACCCAAGCATAGCCTCCTTGGCAATTGTCTTCTCTGAGGAAGGACCTGGTTGGCACTAACAACGATCTTTTCTACATGAGGTCCAACCATCTTCATAAGAAACAAAACAAATTAAGTTACTCCTAACAATTAGCATGAACAAATAGACTATAACATAAATCCTAATCTACCCATCCTACCATTCTATCTCACAAGTTTATTATTTTATTAAGGTCAAGTTATTTATACTAGGGTACACAAACGTGCGTCGGGAGCGAAATCGCTCTGATACCAACTGTTACACCCTCGAATTTGAGGAAATATAAACAAGTAATTTAAATAAATAAAAGATGAGAATACATTTTTAATAGGTTCACTTTAGTGAAAATCGGTAAATTTTAAAACCTGAACCTACCATTAAATATATTCAGCATAACAAAGGTGTCCTTAAAGAAAAAGTTTCATACAAAAAATGAAATAATATAATACTAAGAAGTAGCTAAAACGGGAGACAATATCTCCCAATAAATACGGAATAAAAGAGTGTATTAAATAATACAATTCCAAGAACCGAATAGTAGGTCCAAGGTAATACTTCCTCTCCTAAGCTCGTCAATGTACCCATTGCATCACAAACCTTCAACCGCATTAAATGTAAACACGGAAGCCACAGTCAATGAGGAGTAACTCCGAGTTCTCCCAGCCACGAAATGTCGAGTTTAATAAAACATGAATAACATAAAAGAGATGTATATGGAAAATACAAAGCCTTAACATATACGATATGCTTTTCATGTTATGTAACAAATAACTAACATATAACCTAGCATATGAAGGCTAAGCTACTCATGCAAGCTATCATGTGAATCCGTTAACAACCTATACCACGAGGTAGGGAAGCTAGTATTTCAGCTCAGAGGTTACATTTAAAACATGGCCTGGATACAACATCAACCCTAATCATACAAGCTATCATGTGAATCAGTTAACAACCAGTAATCCAAACTCTATCAACCTTAGCCGGCTTGCATCTCACCTTCTAAGATTCATAGAATCATCAAACATGAAAGACCAATACGTCTAGAAACAGGCATAAGTTCTTAGTACAGTCAATAGTCGACTTCTGTAACTCGAGGCTATACCACAAGGTAGGATAAACATCCGAGTCCTAGACTGATCAGACCTAGCGACAACAGCTAACCCATTCCCTGTCTCATGACCAAAAGTACATGAGAATCTCTACTAGGAGACCCCCTAAGCAGAGTTGGCTAGTACTTAAGCTGGCTCCATTCCCAAAGTGGAAGCAATTAGGCAGCCATGCCCCGACTTGGTATCAAAATCCCAGGCCAGTGACACAAAAGCTATCAAGCTGTGAACTCTATATGCTCGTTAAAGATAGTAAGGTCTATCAATGTCATGGTCCAAGGTACTCATCTAGAATTAGAATGGTCAACACGCCATATAATCATAATTCTCTATAGGTACTTAGTCAACACGACATATATCATACAATTAAACAGTCACGGGAAAAACTTCCTATCATGTGACTAATTGCATATAAATCACATTCCAATATCATATCGCCTCATATCTACTAAGGCTCATTCATTCATTCATTAAATAAAACTTTACCTGAAGACAAATCCCCGACCCGAGTCCCGCGACGGGTCATCAGTCAAAACGGGCTGACTAGATCTTAGTTTGACCAAACCCGTTTGGTCAAACCGGCTAGAAACAGAGTCTTTACCACATAGACTTAGACATAAAAGTCAACATATTCATTACATGTTATTTTATTAAAACTTCTAACATGTGAATTATTAAATCTTACGTAACCCCCGCTTGACTTAAAGATCTCAAATTAAACTACGATCCCGTATTATAATTTCTAACATGTGAGAAATAATAATTTTATGAAAAATACTTTTAATTAAATAATTTACTTATTAAAAATTTCCCACTTGTTAAATATTACAAAACACGATAAAATGACAATAACTCAAAAACCGTCACAAGTCCCAAAGTGGGACCCACGGGCTGATTTGGGCCGGACCAAACATGGGCCTGGACTGGGCCCACGGGCCTGGTTTGGGCCTGTTTTGGTCAACCATTTCTAAAATCGTTTCTTAATATTTCCCGCATGCTTAACATATTTAAAACCCGTCAAAACAACAACAAAACAATCAAGTATCGACACAAGCCCAAAGGGCCAAATAACGGGCCAACCTAGACCGGATCTGCCGGCCTGAACCGGGCCTGAACCGGCCTGAACCGGGCCTGAACCGGCCTGTTTCTCGGCCACCCTTCACGGCCACCACCAACAACAACCCCAGATTTATTCCTAACATGTTTTAATTAACAACCATCCATTTTAACAACCAATTCAACCATCTTTCATACAAAAAATATGATTATGAACAAATCATCCAACATGTCAAAAACACTAAATATGTTAAATATTCATAAAACTTAATAATAATAACAACCTAGCATGTTACTACTTAAAACCGTAAATAACAATAACATAAGTAAAATATGTAACATTAATTCGTCGAGTAACTCAGTAATCGTTACCTTAGCTAGCACAAAACCAAGTAGCACCAAAATAAGGCCTAAAAACCCGTCTACGAATCTTCTTCTAAAATATACGAGTCACCAAAATCGTCTTCATAATCTTCTCCTATAAGAAATAACAAAAATAACATTATTAGTATTAAAACTTGATTTCAACAATTAAAGTGTTGAAAACGATTTTGTCGGAATTGAAAATGAAACGTACACGGAGATGAAGAGCGGAGAGGAGACTCTAGAAATATAATTTAGAACGGATTTGGCCAAGTAACGAAGGTTTTGTGACGATTTTCCTCAAGAACGATCAAGAACGATCAAGAACACGAAGAACGATTGTGATTATATTAAAGAAGGCATTAATTAGATATTAAGTTGATTTAATGTAAAATAAAAAGATAATAAGTGAGTAAGAGGGGAGGGTTGGGCCGTGTAATATAGAGGATTAACGGGAGTTGGGTTTTGAACTTGTTGTTACGGGATTTGCAACGGGAGTATGTGACCAAGCCAAGACACGAGCCATGACACGAGCTCAAGACAAGACACAAACTCAAGACAAGACTCAACATCAAAACACCAACCTACATTCAGACAACACCATGACCAGCTATGACAATGTTCTATTCAGTCCAAGCCACAACCACTTCAAGCCTTCTAAGACAACACCACCACAACCAGAACAAAGCCTAGCCATCCACTTCCCAAGACTAGGCCCCAACAAAGCTCAGCCAACAGCCCAGCAAACCCAACACAACAAAAACAGCCCCCAGCCAAAAACAGCCTATCACAGCCTTTCTAAACAAGGTCCATGGGGCCCCACACAATCAAACAAGCCTAAACAACCCTCAAACCTATGTCTTGGGAAGGTCCTCTACAACTTTCCCCAGGACTTCCCCCCCCAGAAACAAACACACAAAAAGTTAGCTTAGGGACAACTACAAACTGTCCAGGAATTCAGCCTTTTGCAGTAGTTTAAATGTCACTATCAAACTTTCCTATTTTGAACCAACAAGCTCGAGGATCTTTTAGCAGACCCTTTGGCATTCATCCAACTTCAGTTGAGCTCAAGATTCAAGCCTGGAAGTCCACTCCTCCACCAGTTTCAACCTAAACAACCCCATTAAGGCAGATTGTCTCATTAGACTGCTTTCCTACTTTATTGCTTTAATTCTGAACAATGTAGCTGTTATTTCTGTTTCTTTTGCAAGCCAATTGTGCCCCTAGGATGTATTGAACGAGTAGGATGTAATCTCCTTGCCTATATAAGGCCATTTCCTAATGAATGAAAGACAGATTTGAAGTAAAATATAAAACTGAAACCTTGTTTCTGTTGCATCTCTTGCCTGTGTGCTTGAGACAACTTCCTTTGCTGTGTGCTTGGAAGTGAGCTTGGGTCCTTAGCTGTGTGCTGGGATCAAGGTTCAACCCTCAACCATTGGCTTTGTGCTTTGGTTAAGGTCCTATCCTTGTTCTTTGACAATCAATTCAAACAGAAACAGAGTACTTGCAAGAGTCTTAATCTTAGCTCAGTTTGTCATTGTTTAGTTGTCTTTTCTGAATAGTTTCAGTGCAAATTGGTTATCAGAGCTTTGGTTTGTGAGTTCATCTACCTAACTACATTAAAAACATAAAATACAACCATGAGTGAAGAGAGAATCACAGGTATTGAAAACACAGTTCAAGATCTTGTCAGAACTGTAATGGAGGTCTCTAGATCTGTCAATGAACTCCTTGAGGGCCACCAGAACAATGATACAAGGGGAGGCAGAGGTCGAGGAAGAGGAGCACCTTTCCCACAAGGTGGAGTAAGGAGGAGACGACCTGTAGATCAGTTTGAAATGTCAGATTCAGATGGCTCAGATCACAATCTTCTCAGACACCAAGACAAAGATATCAAGGTAGAGATTCCTGACTTTCTAGGTAGCTTGAACCCTGATGATTTCTTATATTGGCTAAGGTCTGTAGAAAGAGTCTTTGAGTTTAAAGGATACACTGATAGAAAGGCTTTTAAGGTTGCTATCATGAAACTAAAAGGCTATGCCTCACTTTGGTATGAAAACATGAAAACCTTGAGGGTTAGAGAAGGGAAAGAACCTGTAAAGTCATGGCTCAAACTGAAAAAGAAAAGGAGAGCTAAGTTTGTCTCTAGGGACTACACTCAAGACATGTTCATTAAGCTTACTCACCTAAAGCAAGACCAAAGACCTTTAGAGTCCTACCTAAGAGACTTTGAACAACGCACTTTGCAATGTGAGGTTGTTGAGAAATCTGAACAAAAGATAGCAAGGTTCTTAGAGGGGTTGGATGAAAGGATAGCTAGCAAAGTCAGGCTACAAAACATATACTCCTTTGAGGAAGCTGTCAACTTGTCCTTAAGGGTAGAAAAATTGGGAAAAGGAAAGGCCAGTGCTTCTAAGACACCTTCCAGAACCCCCACCTTCAAGCCTTTTGTAGGAGTTAAGATAGGCGAACCTGTGGTTCCTGTTAAGACTCCTTTCAACCTTGATAAAGGCAAGGCTGTTGAGGCAGGCCAAAGGAAGACTACCCCTCTCAAAAAGTGCTTTCAATGTCAAGGGTATGGACATTTTGCTAGAGAATGTCCATCTAAAAGTGCTCTGAGTACCCTAGAAGTAATCCATTGGGGAGATGATGAAGTGTTGGTCTGTGATGAAGAGATGGAAGAGCCTGAGGTAGAGGCTAGTGAGGAGTTGATAGAGCCTGATGCAGGGTTAAGTTTGGTAACATGGAGGGTAATGCATACTCAACCACAACCTTTGGAATAGGACCAAAGACACCAGATCTTTAGGACCAGATGTACCATCAAGGGTAGAGTATGTAACCTCATTATTGATGGGGGAAGCTGCACTAATGTGGCCTCCAAAACACTGCTAGACAAGCTAGCTCTACCCACCAAAGACCACCCCCTACCTTACAAACTCAGATGGCTAAACAAAGGGGCTGAAATCAAGGTGGATAAACAATGTGTTATACCTTTCTCAATTGGTAAAGGGTATGTGGATGAGAGTCTTTGTGATGTTCTACCTATGGATGCATTTCACCTTCTGCTTGGGAGACCATGGGAGTTTGATAGGGATGCCATACACCATGGGAGAGACAACACCTACACCTTCAAGTATGGGAAGAAGAAGATCACCCTAGCACCTTTACCACCTGCTTTAAAGATCAACCCAAACCCCATGAGTGAGGCTTCCAAAGAAGTCATGTTGATAAGTGAATCAGAAATAGCACAAGAGCTAAGTGAGCTACAACCTGTATACATATTGCTAGTCAAGGAGACTGAGATGAGTATCATTGATATCCCTGAAGAGGTCAAATCTATCCTAGAAAGTTATGGTGATGTCTTCCCTACTGAGCTTCCTAGTGGACTGCCACCACTAAGAGGGATAGAGCACCACATTGACCTAGTGCCTGGAGCTATCTTACCCAACAAGCCAGCCTACATGAGTGACCCTAAGGCTACACAAGAGCTCCAACTTCAAGTAGGTGAACTACTCAACAAGGGCTATGTCAGAGAGTCCCTCAGTCCTTGTGCTGTACCAGCCTTGCTTGTGCCAAAAAAGGATGGGACTTGGCGTATGTGTATTGATAGTAGGGCCATCAACAACATTACCATCAAGTATAGGTTTCCCATACCTAGACTTAATGATATTCTGGATGAGCTAAGTGGGGCTCAAGTGTTCACTAAGATTGATCTAAGGCAGGGCTACCACCAAGTGAGGATAAGAGCAGGGGATGAATGGAAGACAGCTTTCAAGACTAAACATGGGCTCTATGAATGGCTGGTGATGCCTTTTGGGTTGTCTAATGCCCCTAGCACCTTCATGAGGTTGATGACAGAGGTCCTAAGGCCTTACTTAGGCAAGTGTGTAGTGGTTTACTTTGATGATATTCTTATTTACAGTTCAACTAAGGGAGAACATTTGCAACATCTGAAGTTGTTGTTTGAGGTCCTAAGAGAAAACAAGTTGTATGGCAAGCTAGAGAAGTGCACCTTCATGCAGCCTGAGGTTTACTTCCTTGGGTTCATCATCTCTAAGAAAGGGGTAGCAGTTGATCCTGAGAAAGTGCAAGCAATCAAGGAATGGCCCATTCCCAAAACTGTTACTGATGTAAGAAGTTTCCATGGGTTGGCATCTTTCTATAGGAGGTTCATACAAGGGTTTAGTTCAATCATGGCCCCTATTACTGAGTGCATGAAGAAGGGAGAGTTCAAGTGGAATGAGAAGGCTGAAAGGTCCTTCAATCTGATCAAAGAGCTATTGTGCAAGTCTCCAATATTGGTTCTACCAGACTTTAACAAACTCTTTGAGGTAGAGTGTGATGCCAGTGGTCTTGGCATAGGAGCTGTGCTTACTCAAGAAAAGAAACCTGTGGCATACTTTAGTGAGAAGCTAAATGGGGCCAAGCTTAACTATTCCACATATGACAAGGAATTCTATGCCATTGTGAGGGCATTGAATCATTGGGGACACTACTTGAAGCCTAAGCCTTTTGTGCTTCATTCTGATCATGAGGCTCTCAAATACATCAATGGACAACACAAACTCAACCCCAGGCATGCCAAATGGGTAGAGTTCTTGCAATCCTTCTCATTCTCCAGCAAGTACATAGAAGGTAAGAACAATGTTGTAGCTGATGCATTGTCTAGAAGGTCTGTAATGTTGACCTTCATGGAGCAAAGGGTGTTGGGGTTTGAATTTATGAAAGAGCTCTATCAAGAGGACCCAGACTTCAAGCATGAATGGGAGGTACACCAAGAAGGGCAAGTCAAGAAAGGGAGCAAGTACACAGCTCAAGAAGGATACTTATTCTATGGAAACAAACTGTGTGTACCTAAGGGACCTTATAGGGGATTACTGGTCAAAGAGGTTCACTCCAATGGCCTTGCTGGTCACTTTGGGGTACAGAAGACCTATGACATCTTACAAGACCAGTTCTATTGGCCTAAGATGCTCAGTGATGTGCAAGATGCCCTCAAGAGATGCAGATCTTGTCAACTAGCCAAGGCACACTTTCAAGCAGGCCCTTACACACCACTTCCATTACCCAACAAGCCATGGGAAGACCTCAGTATGGACTTTATTGTAGCCTTACCTAGAACTCAAAGGGGAAAGGATTCAATCATGGTGGTTGTAGATAGATTCAGCAAGATGGCACATTTCATTGCTTGTAAGAAGACTGAGGATGCATTGGGGGTACCTGAACTATACTTTAGGGAGGTTGTCAAGTTACATGGGGTCCCTAGAAGCATTGTCTCAGATAGAGACACAAAGTTCATGAGCCATTTCTGGAGAACCTTGTGGAAGCTGTTGAAGACCAGGTTATTGTTTAGTACTTCTCACCATCCCCAAACTGATGGGCAGACAGAAGTCACTAACAGAACACTAGTGAAGATCTTAAGGAGCATTGTTTCTAAGTCATTAAAAGATTGGGACCTCAAGCTAGCACAAGCTGAATTTGCCTTCAACAGAGCTCCCTCCAGCAGCACAGGTAAAAGTCCTTTTGAAACAGTTTATGGCACTAATCCTCTCATGCCTACAGACCTAGCCCCAGTCAAAGGAAACAAGGCAAGCTATGATGCAAAGAAAAGAGTTGAGCAAATGATACAGATTCATGAGCAAGTCAAGAAGCAGATTGAAAGGTCCAATGAGTTGTACAAAGATAGGTCCAAGGGGCCTAAGAAAGCAAGGGAATTCAAGGCAGGGGATCTTGTATGGTTGCATTTAAGAAAAGAGAGATTTCCAGACAAGAGGAGAAACAAGCTCATGCCAAGAGCTGATGGACCATTTGAGATATTGGAGAAGATAGGCACCAATGCTTACAAGGTTGATCTACCAGGAAGCTATGGTGTACATGGTACTTTCAATGTTGGAGACCTGAGTCCTTACCATGGTGAATCAGATGATGAAGGTGAGGAAGATTTGAGGGCAAACCCTTTTCAAGAAAAGGAGGTTGCAACGGGAGTATGTGACCAAGCCAAGACACGAGCCATGACACGAGCTCAAGACAAGACACAAACTCAAGACAAGACTCAACATCAAAACAACAACCTACATTCAGACAACACCATTACCAGCTATGACAATGTTCTATTCAGTCCAAGCCACAACCACTTCAAGCCTGCTAAGACAACACCACCACAACCAGAACAAAGCCTAGCCATCCACTTCCCAAGACTAGGCCACAACAAAGCTCAGCCAACAGCCCAACAAACCCAACACAACAAAAACAGCCCCCAACCAAAAACAGCCTATCACAGCCTTTCTAAACAAGGTCCATGGGGCCCCACACAATCAAACAAGCCTAACCAACCCTCAAACCTATGTCTTGGGAAGGTCCTCTAAAACTTTCCCCAGGACTTCCCCCCCCAGAAACAAACACACAAAAAGTTAGCTTAGGGACAACTACAAACTGTCCAGGAATTCAGCCTTTTTGCAGTAGTTTAAATGTCACTATCAAACTTTCCTATTTTGAACAAACAAGCTCGAGGATCTTTTAGCAGACCCTTTGGCATTCATCCAACTTCAGTTGAGCTCCAGATTCAAGCCTGGAAGTCCACTCCTCCACCAGTTTCAACCTAAACAACCCCATTAAGGCAGATTGTCTCATTAGACTGCTTTTCTACTTTATTGCTTTAATTCTGAACAATGTAGCTGTTAGTTCTGTTTCTTTTGCAAGCCAATTGTGGCCCTAGGATGTATTGAACGAGTAGGATGTAATCTCCTTGCCTATATAAGGCCATTTCCTAATGAATGAAAGACAGATTTGAAGTAAAAATATAAAACTGAAACCTTGTTTCTGTTGCATCTCTTGGCTGTGTGCTTGAGACAACTTCCTTTGCTGTGTGCTTGGAAGTGAGCTTGGGTCCTTAGCTGTGTGCTGGGATCAAGGTTCAACCCTCAACCATTGGCTTTGTGCTTTGGTTAAGGTCCTATCCTTGTTCTTTAACAATCAATTCAAACAGAAACAGAGTACTTGCAAGAGTCTTAATCTTAGCTCAGTTTGTCATTGTTTAGCTGTCTTTTCTGAATAGTTTCAGTGCAGTTGGTCATGCTGAACCTCTTAAGAATCTTATCTATATAAGACTCCTGACTGAGGGATAACATCCGTCGTGATCTATCTCTGTAGATACGGATCCCCAAAATTCTTTTTGCTTCACCTAGATCTTTCATCTGGAAATGGTTCTTTAACCAAACTTTTACCGAAGTTAAGAGAGGTATGTCATTCCCAATCAAGAGTATGTCATCGACATACAATATTAGGAAGACAATTTTGCTCCCACTCGACTTGATATATAAGCATGGTTCCTCGACCGATCGAGTAAATCCATTCTCTTTTATCACCTGGTCGAAACGATGATTCCAACTCCGAGAAGCCTGCTTAAGTCCATAGATGGAACGCTTAAGCTTGCATACATTCTTAGGATTTTTAGGATCAATGAAACCTTCGGGTTGTACCATGTACAACTCCTCCTCCAAATAACCGTTTAAGAAGGCGGTTTTCACATCCATTTGCCAAATTTCATAGTCATGAAAAGCGGCAATCGCTAAGATTATCCGAATGGAACGCAGCATGACTACGTGTAAAAAATTTCATCAAGTCAAAATCCTTGCACTTGAGTGACACCTTTGCCACTAGTCGTGCCTTGTAGTTATCTGGTTGTCCCCTTCTATCCTACAAGATGCTTTATTTTATAAGCCATTTGCACTGAAGAGGCCGAACCTTATCAGGTAAGTCAACCAGATCCCATACGTTATTCTCATACATAGAGTCCATCTTGGATTGCATGGCTTCAAGCCATAGCTTAGAGTCGGAATAGGTCATGGCACCTTTATAGGTAGCGGGTTCGTTACTCTCTAGGAGTAAAACGTCATCTCTCCCATTCTCCTCGACCATACCAATGTATCTGTCTGGAAAAATGGAGACTCTACCCGACCTTCTAGGTTCCTCAGGAATATTTACCGCAGCCGATGATGAAGGAACAGTTTCCTCCATTGGTTGCTCGGTTGTTGGTAATTGAATCTCCGACAGATCGAAGATTCCATTACTTTTCCTATTCTCGAGAAATTCTTTCTCTAAGAACGTCGCACTAGCCGCAACAAAAACTCGATGTTCGGTAGGCGAGTAAAAGTAATGACCAAACATCCCTTTTGGATAACCAATAAAGTATGTCTTGACCGATCGTGGGCCGAGCTTATCATCAGGTCTCCATTTGACATAAGCCTCGCAGCCCCAAACCCAAATAAAGGACAAGTTAGGGACCGTTCCCTTCCATAGTTCATATGGGGTCTTGTCTACAGCTTTAGACGGACTTCGGTTAAGTATTAGAGCAGCTGACAATAGAGCATATCCCCATAATCAGTCAGGCACAATCGTGTGACTCATCATGGATCGAACCATATCAAGCAATGTTCGATTTCTCCGTTCGGACACACCATTCAATTGTGGTGTTCCAGGTGGAGTTAACTGTAGTACTACACCACAGTCTTTAAGGTGTCGATCAAACTCCTTCGAAAGATATTCGCCACCACGATCTGAACGTAGTGCTTTAATCTTTCTAACTAGCTGGTTTTTCAACCGTAATTCTGGAATTCTTGAACTTGTCAAAGGACTCCTTTATGCTTCATTAAGTAGACATAACCATATCGATCAAATCGTCCGTGAAAGTGATAAAATTCTATAGCCATCTCTAGCGTTGATTGACATAGTGCCACAACAAGGGACATCAGTATGTATATTCCTAATAGGTCCCAGCAGCGCGCATTCCAACAACACCTTTTGACGAAATTCGTGTCATTTTGCTAGGAGACATGATTCACACGTGCCAAAAAATTCATAGTCAAATTGGGAGATAGTCCCATTATCAATGAGCTTTTTCACGCGTTTTTCATTTATGTGTCCCATACGGCAATGCCATAGATAGGTTTGATCTTTGTCACCAACCTTTGCTTTCTTATTACTCACATGCATTATATCTGTGGTTTGATCTAAAAAATATATTCCATTCATGGAAACAGCTTTACCATAAATCATATCGTTTAAAGAGAAAATACAGCTATTATCCTTTATTACTAACGAAAATCCGTCCTTATCAAGTACGGAAACTGAAATAATGTTCTTAGATAAACTGGGTACATAGTAACAGTTATTCAGAAATAACTCAAATCCACTTGGGAGTTGGATTACATATGTTCCCACTGAAACTGCAGCTACTCTTGCTCCATTCCCCACTCGCAGGTCCACATCACCCCTTGCGAGAGTTGTGATGCTTCTTAGGCCCTGCAAATGATTGCACAGATGAGAACCACAACCAGTATCTAGTAACCAAGTTCCGAAACTTGCATGGTTGATCTCAATCAAATGAATAAAAGAAGAAGACATACCAACAGGAGAGACGCGACCTGCTTTTATGTCCTCACGGTACACGAGGCAATTCCTCCTCCAATGCCCAAACTTGTGGCAGTGGTGGCACTCCACGTTACCTTCATCGCTCTTTGTCTTACCTTGTGAGCTACCGCTAGTCTCACCAGGCCCACTCTTGCCTTGCCCTGGCTTTTTGAATTTCGGCTTCCCTACAGCTAGGTTGGCCTTAGCCTTGCCCTTACCTTTGCCCTTGTTGGCAATCATGAGAACGTCCTTTTTCAGACTCCCACTCAATTTCAGATCACTCTCTGTCTGTACAAGGAGTGAGTGGAGCTGATGAAGACTCTTCTTCATATCATTCATATAGTAATTTGCCCTGAAAAGGGCAAAACCATCATGAAGTGAATGAAGAACGCGGTCTATGACGATCTTCTCATCGATTTTGCAACCAAGTGCCTCCAGTTTCTCGACAAATCTCAATTATGTCAAGAATGTGTGGGCTAACTGCTTGGCCCTTCTGGAGTTTCGTTTCAAAGAAGCGACAGGTATGCTCATAGCTAACGATCCTCAGAGCTTTTGAGAACTCGTTAGAGAGCGTGGTGAAAATCTTGTTTGCACCTTGGGCAATGAATCGTCTTTGCAAATTGGATTCCATTGAAAAGATGAGTACGTTCTTTATCGCACCCGCCTCCATTACGAAATCACTATAAGGAAGTGATTCATTAGCTCTTGTATTAGGGCCTGGGTTTGGCGGTAGTGGCTCAGTCAACTACTTGAGCTTACCGTCAGCAATGGCAGCATTCCGTAATGCCGCCTCACAGTCCGCAAAGTTGGACCCATCATTCTTCAGTCGCGTGGACTGATTCATGTTGTCCATAAAAATCTTTAGCCAGGACTCGCGATCGAGTGTAGCACTTGGCATTGGGTCGTCTGTACGTCCAGCCATTTGTTATTTTAGCAGTTATATCTTTATATAACGGATTCAAGAAACTGTGAAAAGAAGAAAAATTATGATAAGTTTCATCGGTTTAAAATTAAGTCTTAATGCAAAAACTGTTTAATGCGATGACTCATGCATTTATACAATTGACCTCCCTCAAGAATTATATAAATGATCCCAAGACTCAATTTCTGTAAATTGACAAGCCAACCTCTTGGCTAATTCTACTTTTAGAATTCTCAGTCGATAAATTTCTGTAAATTCTATCTTTAGTCCATTATAATCCCGAGATATTACTCGGACTACAATGTTGAGGTAAAATAGGTCAACACTCACTACTTACCCAACGTAGAATGGGTCATATTATGACTTCCGACGAAGAAGGGGTTCATAGTAGTTTTTCCTATAAAGACTAATCTCAATTTTCATTTTAGAGGAAGATCCCATCATCTTAAATTTAATTCATTTTAAGTGAACAAATTTCTAGCATTTCGTGAATGATTTAGACTAAGGTGATGGCCCTATGAACGAGTGACATCTGTATGTCTATGATGAAAATTCAAACGATATGAATCATTTTTCATGCAATTTAGGTGGTTTGGTTTAGGCGGAATATGATGCAATAATTTAACATGTGAATGAAAAGCAAAAGAATGAAAAATACGTAAACTATTACAACGGTCCTAGTGTGGCCTATCTACCAAAATGAACAGTAAATACAAGTTTGGAATCCATCCTAATGGACCCGAGAAGCTTGACTTTGTCTCATCTTGGTCCATGTAGCTGTTGGAGTAGGTGTCCTCCACAATAGTGCGCCACTTAATAAATCTTATTATGGAATATAATTGGGATAATTATTGACTATATATATGATTAGTCAGTTGATTAACGTAAATCAATAACGGTTGGCTAACTAGAGTTTGACGTTATTGTCGTTTTACGGCGGTGATCAACTGATCCCTTTCGGTCACACCTAAAAGGATGAAATCCAAATGTAACTAACTTTTGTAATCCGATATAGTTAATTAGTAAATTACATTGTATTCGATATGTAACGAAGTTCATGTTAGAAAAAATTGAGTTAAAACATCAATTCGATTAAGCTTAATTTTTCAATTATGGCGATAATTGACTATAAATTTATATCTTATTTTAATACGATAAATAAGATTTAACTTAGTAATTAATCGTTAAATTACTAAACTAGTTGAGGTTTTGAGATAGAGGTAATTAGTTAATTATATTTACAAAGAGTTGTAAAATAAATTAACTAAAGCATTGTGGGACCCATTATATATTGATATAATGGTAAAATATTACTTAAAATGTTAAGTACATATTATTTATTTAATTGAGTCATATAATTGTTATATGATCAAATTAACACTTAATTATACAAGATAATTAACCATGTGATCAATAAGTATTTGTGAGACAAATATCAAAAATCAAAATGGATCCAACTAGGCCAAAATGGGCCGGTTATGTTGTAGTTCAAAGGTGATGATTTTAGTTCTTTTTTTTACTATTTAGTTACTTATGAAAGTGACATTACAAGTAAGAATAATCATCATATATACTACAACACTCCACTCTAATGCATGGGACAAAATTGAGCAAAATAATAGTCCATATTTGGACTATGACATCCGGCCAAAATGGCCTATATTATGGACATTTTGTGTTCATTTTATACTTACTTCATTTTTGTTCAATTTGTTTAACTTCTCTCTAAAACTCTTCTTCTCACTAAAACTCTCATATACTAATATTTACTAAGTATTACTAGTGTAGTAATATAGTCATAATATTAGTAGTATTATATCTATCTTATTATCTAGTTAATAATAAAGGTAGATTATTTGGGTTAATCTTGGTGCAACTTGAAGGAGGTCTTCTAGTTTGGAGATTTCATGTGTTCATCCATATTTATAGCTCAAGAACAACAAGAAGGAGTTCTTGTTGGGCCCATATAATTTCCATATCAATGTGAGGAAATTTCTTCTTTTATATAAATGTCTTTATATTTGCATGCATGTTACATAGATCATTATAAACTAAATTAAAAAGTAATTTAGTAAATAATTAGAGGAGTCTAATTAAGGTCTATGGACTCTCAATTGGTATCAGAGCTAGCTTGTAGCATGCATGTTCATTTTGGACATTTTTATTAAAGTTATAAGATAACTAATAAATCAATGATTTTGAGTTAAAATACGATTCTGACAAAACAATTTGGTGCATGTATACCTACTGACCTCAAAATGTTTGTGGTCAAATTTCGTGATTTTAGGGATTAATTTGCTATTTATTTTGATGTTTGGCGTTTAAACCGAGTTAACATGCATTTTATGAGTTAAAAGTTAACTAAAAATAGTTGCATGTTGATTCTGGCCATTAAATTTTAATATGATCTCACATGCATTTCTTACATATTGTATGTAAAATTTCGTGATTTTTACTTATGTATTGCATGTTTATTGATTTTTATACGATAAAAGTCGATAATATGAGATTATAATGTTCATAAAATTGAAACGTCCATTTATGGTCTTGAAAATTTTTTGTACATTTAACATTCTGATTTTGATACTCTTGGTGAAATTTCATAATTTGTTTCACTGTTTTACTATATCTAATGTTTTTATTTGATAAAACCATTAAATACAAAGCTATTTTTTCATAAAATTAATTTACATTTTTTGAGCAAATATTTTTTTTTTTATAGTTCCTGGAATTGTTCCAGAATGTACAAAATTTTTGGTTTCAAATTTTATGATGTTTATATTTTATTTTGGTTTTATTTCATAACCGTTATGATTAAACCATAATATTTAGCAAATGAAATCAAATCGATTTAATTAATGACCAACAAAATTAGTAGTGACTAATTTTGAGTTCTATAACAGGTTAGTTAATTATTTTGAATTTAAATGCGATTTAAATGTTGATATTGATTTTTAATGGGTAAAAATCAATGAATCCCGGAAGAAATCGAGCTACAATGAGCATGAATTGAACTTAGGACGATTTTGGCATGAATTTTGAAGCAATTTATTTTATTTATGTTTGAATGAATGAATGTCATTTATTTAATAATTTATGCAAATTTTGTACCTAGTATGGCCTAGTTAATTTTTATCGTTATTACCCGTAATGTAAGGGAATAACGTTTTGGCTGTAATTTTATTGCGATCTCGTATCGCCGGTTTGTATAATTTAATTATTTTATTTTATAGTATATATGTATAATAGGCATTTGTATATTTGTACATTTGTAGTTATTTTTATGAAGACCGGTGGCTCCCTTCAAGACGGTACCATTTTGGAAGGTGTTCCAAGTGAAGAGGCAGGACCAAGGAGTTTGGTTTTCCCGAATTTGTAACTATCTGTTAATTTTGAATTAGCTGGGGGCCATACTAGGAGTTTTATTGTTGCTTGATTGCTTGCTTAGTTTTGCTCATGCCAAAATCGTCACACCACATGCATTTTACTACCGTGCTTGTCAATTCCAAACGTTATTCAACAATGCACCACCGACTTAGTTCCTGTATAGGGAATTAATAACAAAATTGACAAGACCTCTCACATAACTTAAAAAAAATTGAGATTTAGCCTTACCAATTAGTAACACCTATGAACCCCGTGTTCATTAGGGCTACCACGCTCGTGGGTCCCTTTTTACCTCGGGTAAGTAGGGTGATGCGATCACAAGCCAAACTTGGATTGGACTCAACGAGATAAGCGTTATCTTGGGACTAGGAGATGGATTTAGTTGAAATCCGTCCACCAAGAGTTCTAAGTGTAGAATTAGTCAAGTATTGACTTACCATTTTTAGATAAAGGTAGCATGCGATGACTATTTTTGTCTAAATATGGGTCTTGGAATCACTTATATAATTTCGTGAGGGGTCATTATATGAGTGACTTGTTAAAATTGTTTTTACAAGTAAATTATATATAAGCAATGAATGTTTATTTTCGTTGATATTTATTTTTATTCGCGCAATGACAATTATTTTTCTTCTATGAACTTATAAATCCGTTCAATCGTGGAAAAGGTTTCCATTATTTTATACGGTAGCATTTTGATTGCAATCTCCGTTTATACCACCGTAGCTAAAGACAAAATTAATTGTATCTTTTGATCCTCATATTCACCATTGCAAATGTCTCTTATGAAGAGAAAATAAATAAGTCACACTTAGTCAAAAGCGTTTTTGAATATTTTGTGACGCCTTCTTATAAACAATGGTACATCAAATTTTTGCTCCAAAGAAAATGTTTGTATTTTGGTATGTCGTCATAATGCTCCTTATCGAGTCTTACCTCAAAAGAGGCCAAAACAGTTGGGATGACTAGGTTAATCGATTTATTTGAAATCGTGAACAACCAAATACCGTAATCACTTCATGAAAAGTTTATCCTTTTGAAGGTAAAACCATGAATGCAATGAAGAATAGTCTTCACAATAATTCCAATATACTTGTCTAAGTAGAGATTCATGAAAGTGAGTGGGAGCACTAAGAATGATGTTTATATTCTTAAATTGTTAAGACGAGGTTCAAGAGTAGGTTGGCTCGACTTTGACACAAGGCAAGGGATAAAGGCAAGACTATTTTGAATAGTAAAGTCAAAACCCAAGCAAGGTGTCGAACCCAACTTTTGACGATTCTATTTTTCAGTGTAGGACACAAGAAAAGAATCTGCCCCAAGTTTTCTAAAGAGTTAGAAATTGGGTGTACTATTTCCACCCATAATATCTATATGATCGACATTTATTTTGCTAAATGCAAATATTTTTGGGTATTAGATATCCATTATGGTTTTCATCAATGTATTCAATGCATATAATAATGATTCGTGCGACGACTAACCATAATTAAATGTCGACCTACAAGGGAAATATAAGTATTGTAGTTTTATTTCTATAGAAACATATAAAAGTTATAATGTGATCAATCTAGTTTTGGATTTAGAGGTATACTTTAATAAACGTTATTATGTACATGACCTCTAAATAAAGAATATAGTATCCACTTTAGTGTACGACAGTGTTTCACTTTTGTGAATAGAACAAACGTTGTATCTTTTATGCCTATACTTGGTCAATGGTTATCCCATACCAATCAAAGGTAATTATATTCTTGACCTAAACTAGTAATTACTTGTCATATAGATTGTAAAGGCTTAAAATTGGTGACCCTAATCTAATCTTAATTCTGGATTGTGTAGCACATTAAGAGGCTAGTATTGACAACTATCCCTAAACCATCTGATTTTGAATCTTATGGTGCGTGCAAATCTTGTATTCAAGGCAAGATGATTCGTGCCCTTTTATTTAAAAGGAAATCGAACTAGTGAGTTATTGGCCCTATTACATATGAATACGTGTGGTCCAATAACAAACACAACCAGAGATGGTAATGATTACTTCACTTGATTTACCGACGATTTAAGTAGATATTATGTTTGATTCTACTTAATGAGGTGCTACGAGAAATCTTTGAAAAGTTCAAAGAGCTTCAATGAGAAGTAGTTAACCACTAGAACATTAGATCAAGGACTTACGACTATATCGTAACTATAAATATCTAAGTATTGACTTTGATTTTCACCAAAAGTATTGTGAAATGGTTTCACAAGTTAACTTCCCTAACACACATTATTAGATAAGGTGTTGTTGAATAGAGAAACAGAACCTTATACGATATGGTTTTGTCTTTGTCAAGTCAAAATGAGCCATTTGACTATCCTTGGGATCTTAATATTTTTTCTGCTATTTCTTTTCCCACCTTATTAAAACACATTTAATACAGTCTGATTTTATTCCATATACGATATGGTAGGTTATCGTACCTAATTTTATAACTGTTATTTGAATGAAACAAGTGCTCAATAATCCCCATTGACCAACGAGAACAAAGTCGTTTGTGACTCGTGATGCTGTCTTTCAATAAATAATACGATTGTTTCTTGGAAGACAGAGTGGGATAGGAATTTTTCAAAGAGCCACAACTGAGGAATGGTCCTGAAAAAAGTTTTCCTCATTGCTTGTTCATAGGTTTGTTTTTCGAACCTGGAGTTCGGTGGAATTTTAATCGCCCTTTATGGTGATGTTTTCTAATATTCGCTTATAAAAGACTGTTTTTTTAGTCCCAACTTCTTGATATGGCTTAGAGTCATACGATTCGTAATGGACTCCATGCATGATGGTCAGGTATGTGACCTGGTAAATTTTACTTGAAGAAGTACGACCTCTTCAATGTAAATTGATTTTTAAAGATCGAAATTTGCATGGATAAACATTACAATATTTTCAAAGATAAATGGGTACGCAAAGAGTTTTTGCACTAACCTTAATTCTTCGATCCATTCGAATATACTTAACGATTACATCATATCATAATAGTATGATGTCAATTGGACCTCAAGGACCACCTTCTTGAATACGATTCTAGAAGAGGTTGTATATTTTATATT